>JAVJIF010033537.1:0-196892 GCA_038442645.1 Agave tequilana | reverse complement strand
TGGTTCAATGTTTAGAGTCACCTTTGGTTCTTGTTCACTTCAAATATGTACTGATATACCTTGTCCAATCTTTCGCTATAGCATATAGTTATACCGAGTCGAACCACAAGGAGAGCTAGCGTAGAATGCGTTACGATATGAGTGAGAAAAGGAAACGAGAATTCTTCTCTTGCTTAAAAGAATGAATAAAACACCAAAGAAAGGAATGAAAGAATGTAGGGATATGTTCATTGTGGTAAGTGAAAAGAAATCAGATCAAGGTTGTTGTATTCACACTAAAAGGAAAGAAAAAACTTTAGAAAACTTGAATGAAAGAAAACAATGACTAGCTAACCTTAACTACCTTGCTAAAGACTTACTAAACTCCGTGATAGTGATGCGTGCCTCATGTTGATTCATTGGCATAGATATGTCTTGCGTATTGATCTAATTACTTTCCCACTTAGATGATGGGGATCATTCTTGGGACTTGTCTTGTAGCATCCATAGATGGTCATAGGCCTACAATTAGACTTTCAATAATGGAATCAAAAGAGCTACACTCAAGGGATGCTAATGAATAGGCATACAACATTCAAAAATCGACATAATGAAGTTGTACAACAAATAGCATATTGGTGATCCATCTCCATGTTCCATCAAGGCACTAGTTCAAAGACTAGGCTCTAAGTGAGGCACACATGAATCATATGGAGAATTACAACAAGATCTTGCCAAGAAATGAAAAGAAACCCATCGGAGAAGAGAAGGACCATACAACTTGCAAGATGAAGTAAAGCAATCACCCATGAGTTAGAAGTTAGCAAGGTAGTGGTTTAGCTAGTACATGGAGAAAGAATTAGCTACACACCATTACAAAAGAAAAGCTAAACATGAATTAAATTGCAAGAAAGTAACAAAAGCAAGTAAGGAAAGAAATCAAATTAGAATCAAGCTCAAGTAGAGAAGTAGAGAATGGATCAATCCTTGTATAGCTCCAAGTTGTCACTCCTTGATGATACAAGCTCTCTCTCTCTTAAACTCTCTCTTGCAATGAAATCTAGGGAGAAGAAGATCATAGAGAGCTAAAAATCCTAAAGAAAACCTAGCAAAATACAAAACTTTGAACTAATCTCTCTCTCTTCTCTGATCACTCTCTGCTCGCAGGTGAAGGTGGAGTATTTATAGCAGAAATGAGAAGCTTCGAGAGCCTAGGTGGTTGCCACAAAATCGGGGCTCAACAGCCCTAGGATTGCCGCGGATTGCCGCGGGATCGCCGCAGATCTGGGCCGTTGAGCCGGATCTTTCTGGTGAGATCTGGTAGTTGGGTTGTTAGCCACGGGGACTACTTGGATTCTCCAATTGGCGCGCGGATCTCTCTAGATCTGGATTTGAATTTGGCTTTATCTTAATCATGGATTATCACTTAATTAGTGTTAATTAAGTGATTATTTGGATATCTCTCCATTAAGTGTGTACCTGCAAATATGTAGAGAAGAGGAGTAAAAATCACATATTTATTTGTAATATGCATGGGAGTTATGATGTAAAATATGCAATATTGGATACCAATCACACCCCCACACTTATTCTTTTGCTCGTCCCGAGCAAAACTAAGAAAAAGAAAATCTAAACTACCAATTTTTATCACACTTTCGCAGGTGACGCGATTGCACTGAGCATGTGCAACAAGCCGTTAAACCTCTAGGTTACCCTAGAGGAGGAGTGTTGTCTCCTGAGGGTTTTCAGCGGATTACACCCACAAAATCCATAAAGAAAGAAGACAAATGTTAGTGTTTTGAAAACGCATTTTGAATAAGAGACAAGTTTACGAACTATTTTTGCAAAAATATAAGTGATCCAGGTCATAAGTCCACCTATAATTATTCTTTCTTAAACTTAGTATCCATGCAAGATCTTATTTTTAATTAAGGTAAGAATTCAAAATTGGATTGAATATTTATCTTTCATAAAACCTAGATAGTATGCACACCGTGTAAGTGAAAATTTCCTGGGATTTCAACTCAAACCATAAAGCCATTTATTTATTTATATATACTTTTTATGCTTTTTTTTTTCTTCCCTTAGTTTAGGCTTTCTAGTCTACCCTTGTAGCGAGCCTTTAACCGATGACTCCCAAACCAGACGGTCTTAGGGCATCAGATGAGAAAACATCCCTCGGGTTAAGGTCTCGAGTAGAAAAGGCCACATAACTAAAGGGGATTATTTTTTATCAACGTTAGGCGTGAATGATCATGCTTCTTAAGCACAAATTATCCAGCTTAATAAGTGAGATCAGTTAGGCCGTGAGTAATCATGCTTCTTGAGGCACAATTATCCAGCTTAATAGGTGATGTTTTTATTATATATATATATATTTTTTTTTCTTCTTTTTTGTTCTTTTTATTTTTATATATATGGCATTTTTGGTCTTTGTTTCCATCCCAAGAAATGTGTAAGTGTGAAGTGCATATTATCTAAGGCAAAAAAAATGTAAGATAAAAATCTCTCCTCAATTTTACTTACTTAGCTCTATAATTTCAAACAAGATCTATTACTTCAACTATGTTAAGATGTCATAATTAAGGCTTTCTTAATTCCTAAGATACATCTTAATTTTCTTTAAAAATAGATCTAAACTTTGTCTCTTATTTCAAAAAGTTTTAATTTTTTTATTTTTATTATTTTATTTATTAAAAGAAGTGTAAAAGAAATAAAATCTAAAAAACTCTAAAAGAAGTATAAAAAGAAAGAAATTATTAAAAGAAATGTAAAAGAAATAAAATCTAAAAACTCTAAAAGAAGTATAAAAGAAAGAATTCTAAAAACTCTAAGTTAGTAAACCCTCCCCCACAATTATTTCATGCATTGTCCTCAATGCATATGATATATGTATGCATTGAAACAAAATGGAAGAGGAAGGAATTATTTACAAGGAATATACAAGTGTAACTTCACCTGGGCTTTTGGTCGCTTCCCTCTGGCCCGTTTCCCATCGTTCCAATGTGTTCTCTTTCTGAGCTCCATGGGAAACGGTCTGAATTATTCTAACCCTAGGTGTTTCCAGTTTCAATTGGTTGTTATTTTCATTCTACTCATTCCACCACATCGTTCACAAACAAAGTCCTTATCACCACTCTCACTCAGAATCTCATCACTTCCAATTTTAAGAAATTTTAACTCTTTCCATATAATTCTTCAAAGCTCAGTCAACATCCGGAAGTGGACAATAAGCTAACTTACCCGAGTTGACTCATCTTAAACACATGATCTCATCAGCAAACAAGTCTTCAAAGGATATATCAATTGGAGGTTCAAATACACTCTCAGTTGGCTTATTAAAAGTGAAACTATCCAAATCAACTTTCCCCATTTGAAAGGGTACTCGGATAAGAGAATCACAAGATTGGACTCATCTTTTGGATCTTCACTTTCCTCCTCACAATTGTTATTAATGAAGCTAACCTCAAATGTTTGATCTTTTGTTTTATGAGGCTGTGTGTGGAAGACATTGTGTTCATGTGTCATGTTTACCAAAAGTCAACCTCATTGATCCATTCCGGCAATTAATGATTGCATTTGCAGTAGCCAGGAATGGTCGTCCCAGAATGACAGGAATTGTGCCCTTTGATTGGAATTTGACACTGGTTTTGTTTCAAGGACAACAAAGTCAACAGGATAAAGAATTCTCCAACTTGACAAGGACATCTTGAATTACCCCTTGGGTTTAGTAACAGAGCGGTCAGCCAATTGGATGGTCATTGGGTCGGGAGGAGATCACCTAACCCCAATTGTTGGTACACAGAGAAAGGTAGGAGATTAATGCTGGCCCCCAAATCAAGAAGTGCCCTATTTATTGTAGTCTGTCCTATGATGCATGAAATGGTGGGGCTCCCTGGGTCTTTTGTACTTAACAGGAATTGGACCAGTGAGCAACTCATTAATGGATGATGCAAGGAAGACTTTTTTAGGAACTGGGTCTTCCTCTTCTTGGTGCACATTTCCTTCAAAAATTTGGCATATGATGGCACTTGTTGAATGGCATCAAGAAGAGGGACATTGATTTGGACTTATTGAATGTTTCTTTTATTTCTCCATGGAGCATTTGACTTGTTATTAGAAGCCTATTTGGATATGGTACTCTAGGCTTATAAGGTGCTCATCTACCTTTTCTTTACCCTTGGCTTGAGATGTGGATGGCTCTGCACTAGAAGATGGTTTGTCAAAAGTTGGTGGTATTGGGACATGAGGTGTTGGCTTTGGTACTGGATGAGATTGTGAACTAGAAACCTTATTGTCAACTTGTTTACCAGATCTCAGGGTATGAATGGCATGACAGTGACTGGGTCCTGAATCTTCAACTTTGGGATTTAGCAATGGCTGATTTGGGAACAAATTTCTTTGATTCTCAGCCAATTGCCCAATTTGGACTTCATTTCATTCAACTCCTGCTGCTGGTTTTTTGTTAAGGTTTCTATCATTTGTTTCAACTCAGATATTTCGGAATTATTTTGGGGTGGATGTTGAGGATATGGAGATTGGAATTGTGATTGGTAATATGGTGGTGGGTCCTGATATGACTGATATGACTGTGGTGAACTTTGAGGTGGATGAACATACAGTGAATTCTGACTGAAACTGGATGGATGAAACTGAGCATGTACAGATGTGGAAGTGGTGGCATATGATGCTCAGGACCAGACTGACTCCATGGAAAATTTGGATGGTTCTGCCATCCGGAATTGTAAGTGTTGGAGTATGGATGATGATTGGGTCTGGTCAATACTGCATTCATGTTCTCCTGATATGAGTGGAGCTGAGATAATGGACACTCCTCCAAGACATGGCTAAGGTCATGACAGTTGGTGCAACCCGGTTTAATCAGAGGCAATGGGTTGACCTGGTTGACCATAGAATTCCCTTTTGACTCAAGCAGTTCTATCCTCTTTATTAATTGTGTGATCTTGGTTTCTGCAGCTAGAGAGGATTCTTTGGAGTGTTGTACCAGTTCTGGAAGTGGTGGAAGTGGATTTGTCAGGACAAGACTCCCACTGAATGGTTTTTTCAGCTAGGGTTTCAAAGAGATCCCACCCCTGATGTTCATCTTTTTTCAAAAATCCCCCTGGCACATGGATTCTAAAAGGGTTTCGTTTGGTAATCTAATCCATCATAGATAATCTGGCATAGACGCCATTTCTCTATGCCGTGATGGGGACACAGGGCAAGAAGGTCTTTGAAACGCTCAAGATACTTCCAGAAAGGTTCATTTATTTCCTGCTTGAATTGCATTATTCTTTCTCATGAGGGCTGTTTTGTGGATAGGATAGAATTTCTTAAGAAAGACTTTAACAAAATCCTCCCATAAAGATATGGAACTGACAGGAAGATTATAAAGCCATTTCTTAGCTAAATCCTTAAGTGCAAACGGTATGAACCGTAACCTAACAGCATCCTCAGACAGTTGGAAAATTCTCATCATTTGGCATACCTCTTCAAACTCACGAATAAAAAGGTACGCGTCCTCAGACTCTAGACCATGGAAATGGGGAAGTGTACTAATGAATTGTGGTTTCAGCTCAAAATTGTTTCCATTAGGCTCGGGGAGAAGAATGCATGAAGGAATGGAGGTGCGAATCGGATAAAATCGATCCTGAAGTGAGACGTTGTTCTTCATTGGATGAAGTGGTTATGGAAGTGTAAGTGTAGAAAGAATTAGGATCACAAAACCACTCTCGTATAATCACAAACAACGTACACCGATCACACCAGCGAAAGAAAAAATAACAAACATTAAAAGAAAAAAAATCAATCCAAGCTTCTAAGTTCTGACCCTAGACGACTCCTAACAATAGATCGTCCACAGGAGGTTTGGTGCAGACTGTGACTATAAGCAAATCAGCCAGGGAAGGGTAAAGTTGGTGGGAGGTTTTCCGTCCGAAGACGTTCCTAATTAAGTAACCAACAACCTTCGGGCTTTCGGCCCTTAACCCTTTCCTAGACACCGATTTTACGAAAGTCACTTTCCAACACTTTTCCCCCTTAGGAAAATCTCCTAAGTGAGTCCGAGTTGTCCCTAGGGCCAACGTCTAGCAATTTTTTAATTAGAAGCTTAGGATAGTGAGTACGTGGGGAAATGGTTTGTGGGCTAAGGAAGGGGTGATAAAATCCCCACCTTATCTTTGTTATGGGTTTTGCCCTTAAAGTTGATTCGTGCAAGTGTACGATGTAAACAACCAAGAATCACTCAAAGCGGAATTAAATCATACAACGAGTGAGTCCTAGTCTATATGCTATGCTTACGTACCTTATCCCACGCGCTCTTCAACAGTAATGTAAAGTAATTGAAAGACACGTGCCTATAATGCAAGATGTCTAAACAATTTTTATCAATTTACACCAAATCTTTTACTGTTGATTAGCAAATATCAGGTGAAGAATACAAGAGTTCAGATATATCAGCAGAAGTAATTTGCAAAGCAGCAAGCCCTGCAGAAAAATTGTTAGAAGTGAACTCCTCTTTGCCGCGTTCCCACGGCAAAATGCCGCGGCTACGCGGAATTGGAGGGATCCTGGGATCTGCTTTCGAGAGCAGAGGCCCAGGTCCACTTATATGATTCTGCACTGCAAAGATTTTCTGTATCTTCAACCTGTACCTGCAACAGAGAAGAAGTATCGTTTAGTTCTCACTTTTAAAGCAAATACCGTCGCTCTCCCCGGCAACGGCGCCAAAAATTTGATTGGTCAAAACAAGGTACAAGAAGTTATTGCACAAGAACTAGTTATAAAAGATATGGTTCAATGTTTAGAGTTCACCTTTGGTTCTTGTTCACTTCAAATATGTAATTGATATACCTTGTCCAATCTTTCGCTATAGCATATAGCTAACGAGTCGAACCACAAGGAGAGCTAGCGTAGAAGCGTTACGATATGAGTGAGAAAAGGAAACGAGAATTCTTCTCTTGCTTAAAAGAATGAATAAAACACAAGAAAGGAATGAGAGAATGTATGGATATGTTCATTGTGGTAAGTGAAAAGAAATCAAGATCAAGGTTGTTGTATTCACACTAAAAGGAAAGAAAACTTTAGAAAACTTGAATGAAAGAAAACCATGACTAGCTAACCTAATACCTTGCTAAAGACTCACTAAACTCCGTGATAGTGATGCGTGCCTCATGTTGATTCATTGGCATAGATATGTCTTGTGTATTGATCTAATTACTTTCCCACTTAGATGATGGGGATCATTCTTGGACTTGTCTTGTAGCCTCCATAGATGGTCATAGGCCTACAAATTAGGACTTTCAATAATGGAATCAAAAGAGCTACACTCAAGGGATGCTAATGAATAGGCATACAACATTCAAAAATCGACATAATGAAGTTGTACAACAAATAGCATATTGGTGATCCATCTCCATGTTCCATCAAGGCACTAGTTCAAAGACTAGGCTCTAAGTGAGGCACACATGAATCATATGGAGAATTACAACAAGATCTTGCCAAGAAATGAAAAGAAACCCATCGGAGAAGAGAAGACCATACAACTTGCAAGATGAAGTAAAGCAATCACCCATGAGTTAGAAGTTAGCAAGGTAGTGGTTAGCTAGTACATGGAGAAAGAATTAGCTACACACCATTACAAAAGAAAAGCTAAACATGAATTAAATTGCAAGAAAGTAAACAAAGCAAGTAAGAAAGAAATCAAACTAGAATCAAGCTCAAGTAGAGAAGTAGAGAATGGATCAATCCTTGTATAGCTCCAAGTTGTCACTCCTTGATGATACAAGCTCTCTCTCTCTTACAACTCTCTCTTGCAATGAAATCTAGGGAGAAGAAGATCATAGAGAGCTAAAAATCCTAAGAAAACCTAGCAAAATACAAAACTTTGAACTAATCTCTCTCTCTTCTCTGATCACTCTCTGCTCGCAGGTGAAGGTGGAGTATTTTATAGCAGAAATGAGAAGCTTCGAGAGCCTAGGTGGTTGCCACAAAATCCGGGGCTCAACAGCCCTAGGATTGCCGCCGGATCGCCGCCAGATCTGGGCCGTTGAGCCGGATCTTTCTGGTGAGATCTGGTAGTTGGGTGTTAGCCACGTGGACTACTTGGATTCTCCAATTGGGGCGCGGATCTCTCTAGATCTGGATTTGAATTTGGCTTTATCTTAATCATGGATTAATCACTTAATTAGTGTTAATTAAGTGATTATTGGATATCTCTCCATTAAGTGTGTACCTGCAAATATGTAGAGAAGAGGAGTAAAAATCACATATTTATTTGTAATATGCATGGGAGTTATGATGTAAAATATGCAATATTGGATACCAATCATCCGCCATCCAGCAGAATACATCCAGACTTTGATACGCTGATATTATTATCCGTATGAGAGAATGACTCATAACACCCGCTCCTGACATTATGACTAACAATTAAGTTATAGCTGGTACAGGACATTGTTGGTGTCACACATCAAGAGTCGGTGATCGATAGTCAGTACAGGTGTTAGCAGCTTAACAACCAGATATTAAATTATTATTATTAAGACTCGTTCGGTCTATATGTTTTGGTATATGTTACCAGCACACATACATCCACATATGAAAAAGAAGAGTTAAATTATTGGAAACAGATGGGAGATCAATTTATCATGCTCATAATGGGCCCCGTTCATACCTGGGACAACACTTTCACATACTTGGTTCTGGACCTAATCCCAGTCGCTAGGTTGTAAGGGTCTTAGTCCTGGAAGGATGGAATTTGGACAGGGGTGCCAGTATACCCACCAGAACATCTGTGACTCAGGTCATTCTGAATAGTGTTGCAACATCGACCCATTATGAAGACGTACTTATTGAAGTTTATCGGTTTTCTCCGTCCCGATGTAAGTGTTGGCCCAGAGGCCTTCCACTCTAGTTTAGATGATGATTAACTCATGTAGTTATGTTTACTAATTATCTTGTGATGTTTAGTTTCAGATCATTAATCAATATATTAGTTGGTGATTGCTTCAACAAAGGAGTTTTGAAGCCTTTCACTTGGTGATTCCAGAGCCCGAGCAACAAGATCATACATTGCACTCGTTGGAGTCTAGCTCGGTGGATCACGGTTTGGATCGAGTCGACTTGAAGATGGAGATCATCAAGAAGATTTAGGTATCCATAGTTGAGTTTAGTGTGTTTTAGATCCATGTGTAAAGATTAGATAGTTGATATGCTCAAGTGCACAACACACACGTTTCATGTTTTGGATTCGGTTTTTCGATTTTTGGTTTAACCGATATTGGTTTTCATGAATAGTTAGATCAAAACAAGTTTACATGGTTTTATGTATATTAGATGTGTTCTATATACATGCATGCTTAACTTCCTAGACAAACTTATTTGACTTACCTATCCATGTGTTTTATGTTTTGGTATTTTGACAAAACATATATTTTTGGATATAAAGTCAAAAACTATGATATGTATATGTTTCTTGTATATTAGATTTCTATCCATATGCAACATGCCTAAATGTTTTAAATATCATGTTTTTGTATTTGAATGAGTTTTGAAAAAATCAGATTTTCTATTGAAAAATTCAAGTTTGGAAAAAATACGGTTTTTGGTAATTTTTTCATAACACAAAAATGGTTCAAAATGTTTGATATTTGTGTTAAAATTTTTATCACATATTTGTATATCAATGTAAAATGATAAATCTATTTTTGTGTATTTTTAGAAGAATTATGGGAATTTTAGAATTAAAAATAACAAGTTTTTCTGACCCAGAACCCAGCCTGCCAGGCTCTGGCGGTCGACCAGGACGGCCGACCAAACCAGGAGCTGGTCGACCGTAGCGGTCGACTGACGTGCACAAAACGTGCACGCTGGCCTGCCCATTAAGCCGGTCGACCGAGCGGTCGACCGACTGAAAGCAACCCACTCGGGTTGCTCCGGTCGACCGGGCGGTCGACCGGCCAGAGAGCCGTTGCTCTCTGGTTCAGGGCCGGTCGACCAGGCGGTCGACCGGTAGCAGCTAACGGTAAAAAATCGACCGTTGGCCGGTCGACCGGCCAGTCGACTGGAAGGTCAAATCTGCCTAAATTAGCTGCTAACGGCTAGTTTTTTTAAAGAGGCTATAAAACCCCATTTGAGAGAGGTTTTCCCTAAGAATTTTTGTGCGAATTTTTCCTTACTCTCCAGTGTTTTCACAGCAATCAAAAGAAGTTTTTGGGCTCAAATCTTTACTATCTATTAGGTGTTTTTCTAGGGTTTGGAAAATCAAAGAAAAGTGTTTTTGGGAAAAGTATTTTTGATTCAATTTCTTTATCTTGATTTCAGTTTTTCCCAAGGATTTTCTTTGAGTATTTGTTTTTCATTCCTTTGGTTTTCCTTACACTTGAGCTATATCTTCTATCCTATTCTATAGGATCCTTTTGTGTTATGGGAAAAGAAATTGTTTGTGGTTGTTAGGCCACCAAGTTGTAAACCTTTATTTGTTGGTTAGCTCCCTCTTTGGTAAAGGTTGAGATTGTGCTTTGCTCCCACTTGGTGAGGTGGAGTTGGTATTGGTTTTGTATCCCTCTTTGATAGAGGTGGATTGTGGTGCCTAAGTGGCGGTTGTATTTGGTTGAGAGAGGAGTGAGGTACTCCCGGTTGTATTTGCCCCAAAATCCTCGTTGGAGTTTCCCTGTGTGGGAGTCCTTTGTGGACAAGCTAGTGGATTCGAAATCCTTCTGGGTGAAGGCAGGGACGTAGAGCTGGGTGCTCGAACCTCGAAACAAATCTTGTTGTTTGCGCTTGATCCATTGACACTTACTTTCTCTCTCTTTACTTTGTGCATTGATTCATATTGATATATCATTTACATGCTTGTGTGTTGTTGCAATTAATTTTAAATTCCACATTTAGTTCATTTGATTAGCATTATCACCTATTCACCCCTCTAGGTGATTTCAGTAAGTTGTCCAATTATTAAAGATTTATGTAATTATCAATTACAGAAATAGCATGAGCATGATAAAGGAGTAACAGGAGTACAGGAGTACAATAGTACTGGAGATACAGGATTATTGTACATAACAGGATATAATAATTCGATTCTCATAAATGTGATAATCATAAGTCAAATGATTAAAATGTCAGTGTTTTTCATTGATTTTTGTAAAGGGGGAAAACTTACAAAAAGGGGGTCGATGAGCTAAATTAGAAGTAATCTTTGTAGGAAGAAGATTACAGGTAGATCTCCTCTGAGATTTCTGGCAAAATGTGCCGGTAGGAATCTGATCAGCGCGCGATCACTTTATCCCATTGACGATGCGATCGATCAGACAATCGGACTGTCGTCTGATGGGATTCCCTTCTGGCTGATTTGGGGAATCAGAGAATAGAAGGTCGGTAGAGCCCTCTTATTACTTCTCGAGCTGCCTCCGCTTGGGAATTCCTTCTCGCCTAGTTCTGAAAATTTCTTGAGAGGGAGGAAGATCTTAGGGTATTAGCACCCTGATTAGAGAAGTAATTCTCTGAATTCTTGGAAGTAAGAGAGTAGATCCCTGTCCTTAGCCGTCTCTCCTCTCTTTTTCCGAGCCTCTCCTCCTGTATGCCTCTGGTAGGCTATTTATAAGGAGGAATAGGGGTATAATTGCCCTGAAAATCTAAAAACAGATTGAGTCAATCTGTTTTTACATCTGGAAAGTAGCCTCGCCGCGAGGCTAGAGACAGCTTTACGAAGTTAGGAATAGCAAGTAGTGTTGATCTCTTGATCCGCTCTGCTAAATGAGGGATGTGCCCTTGATTCTTTCCAAATAATTGAAAGATTTCTCCTGATCTTCTCACTTGATTGGAAGAGTCAAAAGATCACGGCAAACAACTGTCAAATTTGATCTCAATTAGATTTGATCTTAATTAGACTTGATCTCATCTAGAGATTTGATTGGTCAAATGTGACCATAAAAAGACCTGTAGCGAAGTTGTTGCGTTGAGCTCATGGCGAAGCTGGGGGAAGCATCTGGCGAATTTAAAAGAAAGCTCTTTAGCGAAGCTAGATAACTTTGTGACGAAGCTACCAATCATCCTTCTGCATGGCTGCGTGGGGCTTCGAGTGAAGCTAACTCTCTACAGAGTTTAACTGAGTATTTCTGTGCGAAGTTGTAAGTTAGCTCGCAGCGAGACTGTAAAGAAGCTTCCTGTAATGCTAAGCAACTTTGGCTTCTTATCTCGTGGGCTCGTGCGAGACTAAGTGTTGAGCTAACTTAGTGTCTCTGGACCTGCTTAGGCCTTCTCACGAGCTTTTCTTGGCTTACCGTCTGCTTCACTGGATCAGTAGAGTCCAAGTTGTTGATACGTCCTCTTTGAGATGGACGAAGAACTGGTTGTCAGCTTGTTTGCCACTTGTCTTTTGTATATGTCAACAAGTTAGACATTGTCCAGGTCAGTTAGAAATCTTATCTTTTTAGAGTGTCAACAAGACCCCCTTCAAATTTTTCGTAAGTCTGCAATGGAATGGTTCAGACTCTGAAATACTTTGAACTGCTTTGATTGATGGTATGTGAAATGCGAACGTCACCATAGTGGTTGAGTTCAGCTTCGCTTTCAATCCTGCTCCGGATTAGAATAAGTTCGCTGAGGAATCGCGTAGATTCGCGATTCTGGGTAGCTTCGCATCTGGATGGCTTCGTGTTAACTCGGTGTTTAGAGCGACGTTCCTTTTCTGAGGCTAACTGCTTTTCGACTAGTTACGAGAGGGATTGCTCCTTTTCTGAGGTTAGAATAAAAATTTCTTGCTTTTAACGAGGGAGATTGTTCCTTTCCTCGAGGCTAAACACTTAAATGCTTTTAACTTCGTCCGCGCTTCTAGGTTTGAAGTGGTAGCGGCGTGGTCTGGCCATGAGGCCTATAAATAAGACACTTGAAGTCCTCTTCAGAGAAACATACTTTTCTCTTTCTGAAAAGTGTGTCCATGACATCCCTCATTGCCCAGGAAAGGAGACTCAGATCTCTGAAATAGTGGGGGCGCCCCTCTGGTCACTAACCGGCTAGGATCTTGTAAGTCTCGGTCATCCGATGACTTTCAGGGGGTTTATCTCCCTTAGCTTTATCAGCTATCTTAGGGATTAAATTCCGTGGATCTCTGCATTTGACTGACTTTCAGAAAAGGGTTTCGACCTTATTTTCTAGCTTCTCAGCGAAGCTATTGTTTTCGCTTGATCAGGAAAAGACTTTTTCATGCAGAGTTCCTGTCTTGATCTATTGAATCTGCTTGTTAAATCCGTCACATAGGCAAGAATTGGGACTTAATCTCTTCAAGGTTGAGCCAGTCTTACCATATAGGTGGGGCTAAGACTGTGTCCCTCTGGACCAGTCTGCTTAACCATACAGGCGAGGCCAGGACTTGGTCCTTTTTGAGGCTTCTTCAGCCTAACTGCCTTAGGCAGAGCTAAGACTTGGCTTATGCTGAGTTAGTCCATCATCACTGTACAAGCGAGGCTATCCTCTGCTTAACTGAAGCACCATGGGATCGGATATAAATTGCTTCACCCAAAGAATTTGACTTAACATTTCATCTTTATAGCTTTCTCTTTGATTTAATGCTAACCTGTTTTCAGTTTGCATTGCAGTGAACTGTGCCCGCCAGTCTTTTGTCTTGATGAAAGATACCAGAAACTTGCCTCTTAATCTTCCAGTTGAAACTTTAATTCTAAGCAGGAGGAACATACTGGAGCAACTGATGCGTGTTCCAAGAAGAGGTTGGCAGTTGCTTATCTGAGATAATCCACTTCGGGAAGGGGTTGGTAGTCGCTTATCCAAGATGATCCAGTTCGGGAAAGCGAGCGTCACCTGTAAGGTCTTGAATCCTTCCTTTGCCAATTTTAATCAAAGAAGATCTGGCTTTCTGGTGGCAACCAGTCCTTTGCCAATTTTCATCAAAGAAGATCCAGCTTCTTGATGACAAAATTTGCCATTAAGCGAAGGATTACAGCCTTATGCAGGAGGAAGGCCTTTCATGTCCAGTTGGTTTGGCTTATCACTTTGAAAGTAGATGGGACAACTTGTATAGCTTTGGAGCAATGATTCGGTTGTACAAAAGACCACCTTGATGTAGTGTCAATGTATCTTCCCTTTTGAATCAATAAAAATATTTATTTTCTACTTATCTGCTTTATTTCTCTCCTTTTTGATTCAAGAACACCTGAAGTAAACTAACTTAGGTAAGTCTTTTCCCTAGGAGGAAATGAAAACTTTTAGCCGAGCTAAGCTTCCAGTGAACCTGAAGACAGATTTCCCACTAAGTCAGGAGCAAGTTTCTGGCGAAGCTAGTATGGAATTTTCGCGAAGCTAGAGATGTGCTTTTAGCGGAGCTAAGGCATGTTTCTCATCGAAGTTACTTAAGCGTCGCGCGAAGTCAACGCTGAACTCATGGCGGAGTTAGCTCTTAGCGGGGCTGAAGTAACGCTTCTCGAGAAGGCGCTTTAGCCGCCGTTTCAAATTAATTTGAAACGACTGCTTGCGCTCCTCTCGAGGAGGTGAAATTTAGGCAATCATCAACCTATAAAAGCCCGATTGGGCTTACAGAGAAAGAATTACTTCTCTTTGAATTTTCAGAGAACACAAATCTCTTTTTCTTCTTAGTTTGATATTTTAAGAACTTTTCAGTTCTTCCATGGCTCCCAAAAGACGAGCAGGCAAAGAGGCAGCGACCTCTGCAACGGAGGGGCCTCTTCCTTCTCCGGTCATTGAATGCCCTATTGCGGGTAGGGATCTTTCCGTCTTACTTAGAGATTTTTTTTATCTCTTTTCGAAGCCAATTTTTGGCTATTTCATGACGAATCTAGAACGATTCATTATGATCCAGTGATCTCAGGGAGTTCAACTCCCTTAATTTTCTTTGCCGAATCTTTAGGGGATTTAATCCCCTTAATTTCTCAACTGGAAATTAGGAACCGAATGGTTTCTTTTCCAAGCTCTTGTGCGAAGCTAACCCTTAGGCGGTTCACATCCTATCGAATAACAGGATGTGAAGCTAGCCTTTAGAGCGCGGTGGAAGGACTTTAAAGCCCTTAGAATAACTTTAGACGTTAATGCCCTTATGGTGAAGTTAGCCCTTGAGGGCTTCTTCGCATTCTGTTCGGCGACAGAATGCTAGACGAAGCTTCCAGAGCGAACATAACATTTGGACGTCTCCTACATTTTGCCCTCGTGTAGAGTGCGGAGCTAAGCTGCAATTGCGAAACTGAGCTTCAGGGCGAAGCTAATGCTAGGCTAGCTTTGTTCGGAGAGCGAAGCTATACCTCAACAAAAATTATATTCTTACTTTAGCTTTCTTTAGCCAATGAACTAATATGATTCTTCTTGCTTTTACAGTGCACTATACTCCGAGTCTTCTGAACAGTCTTTTTGGAATAGCCAGGGGGCTAGACGGTAATGTTAGCCTGCAGTTCCAAGGGCAGGCTTCATTATTTAGTGAGCGAAGTGCTCCCGGTCGGGATGCACTTATCTATGTCGGAGATCAGCGTACCATGAAGAGCATTTTTTTAACCACTGCTCCCTTGAAGATTCTGACCGAAAAGTCTATCGGAAGCCCAGCTTCATGTTCGGGGATGCAACGCCGGATACCGATCATCAACTGCTAGTCGGAGAGGGGCAATGATTTTCAATCTGGATGACGAGAAGTATTATCTCCCATCTAGCAAGCGTCATTTTTCACTGTCTTTCTTTTAGTGCGTGACGAAGGCTCGAAAGAGTAGTGGCAAGTGACTCGGGCTACTGACTCCGTTCACGTGAGGAAATTGATAGCTCCGTCTCCCGGTTACACAAGAGCGGGTCCTCCTCATTGTATATTGGGTCTCCACCATGGAAACGTTATCCCAGACATTCCAGTGGGGGAAAATCCCACGGTTGCTCAGACTTTTGGGAATCAGTTCTTCAAAGCTCATGGTAATTATCCAGCCACTAATTTCAGGATCCCTGGGTGGATTCACCCTCTCAAGGCATGGTGGAGGGACTTGACCTTATACGTCTTGGCCCATTTTGAAGTAGATCTGGAGAGATTGGGACTCTACGAGGCCGTTAGGGCGACCTGTTACGGCATCCAGATGAGCATAACGAACTTCTACGCGATTTTTGAGTTATACTGCCCAGCTACAGGGACTTTCTTCACCCCTGTAGGTGAATTGGGCATGACTTTGCATGAGATGTGGGAAGTCTCTGCTCTGCCCTTGGGAGCTCTCCCATATGAAGAAGATTTTCCGTGCGAGGCGGAATTGGCACTTCTAGAGAAGTAAGAGCCCGCCTTATTCGAGACTTACTGGGAATTAATATGCCACATTTATATTTGTTCAAGTATGCATGGGAGCCATAAGGGGGCTTCATGCAGCTTGAAGAGCTGGGAGAATTATTTGTTCCCCAACCTGGAAGATGCTCCTGAAGCAGCTCACTGCGAGGCGCAGATGAGGACATTTTCCGAAGGATACAGGAACACTCCCAAGGAGATATGATTCTAGAAGGTGATGATGGACCTTATGAGAAAGATGATATTCTCTAGAGTTTTTATCACCAGGCTCGTCGGCCGATGTCCCAGAAGGCACTTTTGGCCTGATTTTTGTCAGTTTGGCTGAAGAGATGCGTGGTGCCATCTCCCTCTAGTGACATCATCCTTCCGATTGTCTTATTGCTGGCTGTTTGTTTAGTCCACGATCGTTCCCTTGGACTTCTCCTGGCGATGGTGTGTTGTATTCAGCGTGGCCTTCGTGCATTGACGGAGGCTTTCTGTAGGCCACCAGTAACGAAGAGGGGCAAAAGTTACTATCCTGCCTTATGATGGACCAAATCCCAGAATCAGTTTGCCATACACTCATTTGATGGCATGGTTCGCCCTTCACTGCCTTTCCATTATCCAAGCCAGTGAGGAGCCTTCAGAAGGCGTCCTGATGGCGCTTCTCCGTTGATTTAACGGGTGTTCATGGTTAATGACTTATGTGGTCGCGGTTCGCAAGTTGCTGAGTCGTTATGACGTTTACAGTCTTTTCCACTGCTTTCCTCACATCCGCGGTGCAGGCTATGGCGAAGAATTTAAGGATGTAGGAGATGGGCAGACATTACTGAGCAAGGGAGTTTTTGAGTGGCTGGTTAGATTCCGGCCATCCCATTGGTGTACAGGAGTGGGGATACCTGCTACTTGGAACCCTACGTCTCGAGTCGGTTTGCTTGTCAGTTCGGGTATGACCAACTGTACGTAGGTAACCCGAACACCAATCTGGCCCTTATGGGGAGCCTCATTGATGGTGCTCGTGTCTGGTGATTCTACATTGCTGGCTGTACTGAGGCGCAGCTGTGCATGCCGCTGAGGACTCCAATCTTCAGACAACTTTGAGGTTCTGTCAGTGGTACAGAACTTTGAACTCTACACCAACCGAGTTTTCTATTAACTCTTTTGGCATGAAGTTAATCTCTCGGTGGCTGAAGCGGAAAGTTACTGAGAGAGGTGAGGACAAGAGGGTCCGCATGCCAGGCCTCCGGGAGAATTCGTTGCTACTGTTGATAGTGGGCTTCAGATGCAGAGAGTCCCCATTTTGAGGGAGATGCAGGTGCTGAGGTTTCAACTGATGCTCCTGGTAGGGTAGGCACGGCCCCCATGGAACATGTTGATGTAGAAGAAGTGAAGGAAGAAGATCCGACATCCACTTCAAGCGAAAGCGGGAAGGTAGATCTCGTAGGAAGAGGGTAGTGAAGAGGCCTCGTCGCTACACTCCCACCATTATTGCAGAAGGTGAGTCGACCGTGGCGCCTCCTCCTCCCGCTCCATTAGTCATTAGGCTGTCGGCTTTGAGGCAGACCATTGGTAAAGTTGTTCCTGATCTAAGTAAGACCAGCCCTATTCTTGCAGCAGCATATACTTATATATTTCATATAGCTCATTGTTCATCCTATGATTGAGGAACTGATACGGCAAGAGACCTGAGAGCTGAGGCTGTAAGGGAACAGGGGGATTACTATGATTCTCTGTTCACTTGTAAAGAAGGTGACGAGGCTAGCTACTTCGTCGCCTCAGAAGACTCTGGAGGTGATGCGGCCGATGTCGGTCCTTCGGGTATTGGGACCTAAAAAGGAAATCCTATAGCCTCTAGCTCTTTAGGATGGACCACAGAGGGTTCGGCGAGTGAAGGTGCGCCGGTCGTCCGTATTGATTCTGCCAAAGATTTTCCTATGGAGCCTGAGGGGACTGATGCCGGCGTTGAGGAAGTTCAGAGAGAAGCTGCGGCTAAGGCAATTGAGGCGATATCATCTTTTGGTAGTATTTTGACCTTTGTGAATAATTCTCTCCTGATATTCATTATATTTTGCTTAAACAGATTCTTGCTACAGATGTTCCACCTTTGGGTGCATCGACTGCAAGGGAGCCAGCCAATCCTCCTGAGGGGATCAGGGGTGATGCGAGTGCTTCGACCGCGGTGGATGCTACTGAGTTGGATGTCTTGTATCACGGCTTGCCCTTTATCAAGCTGAACGGCGCGAGTGGTCTTAAAGAGACCGAGGGGACAGTGGTTACGGAACCAACTTCACTTCCAACCACATCAGTACGTGAAATGCCAGTGATTTGTCAGCGCTGCCTATTCTGCCAATTGTGAAGCTGAAGGTGATTGCCAGTCCCACTTCTCCAACACTGGTTGTTGAGCCGGCTCTCCCGGGAGTCGTCACCAGCCCTACGTCATTGTGGCTAGTAGTGTACTGGTCTCAATGAGGACTCCTCTGAGATCACCGATGATCCCACATATTTCTTCAGTTAGTACTCCTGCCATTCCTTCTACGGTTATGTCAGTGAAACCGGTAGAAGCTTTGCCTTCAGGGGCCACTCGTTTCTCGAAAGTAGTTGAAGCCGAGAATGAATTTGTGGCTGAGCTAGTCGACAGCTTTTACAAGGACTTGAAGCGCTCCATTGCTTTGGTCTTGAAGGGCTCGACTACCTCGTTTTTCGCTTTGAAGGTGGTCCTCTCTCAAAGTATTAATTGTTGGCCCAGAGGCCTTCCACTCTAGTTTTGATGATGATTAACTCATGAAGTTATGTTTACTAATAATCTTGTGATTTAGTTTCAGATCTTTAGCCAAGATATTAGTAGGTGATAAGCTTCAACAAAGGTGTTTTGGAGCTTCTTGAAAAAAAACACCTAGAGGGGGGGTGAATAGGTGTAAGTGCTAATCTAGAAACTTAATGCAAACTAAGTGCGCTAAATGCGGAAGCTAATGCAAATTATGCACAAACTAATACAATACAACAAGTGTAGCCGAATTCCCCTGCGAGGCTCTGGACTAACTCCCCTTGATTCCCCTTGAAATGGGTTGAGGTGCTATGTGAAGCTCTTGTTGGATGAGTATAAGTTAGGCACACCACACAAGCAATCCAAGCAATATGAAATACACACAATCAAGCCAAGCATATAATAGATATGACAATAAGAAATGCAAGGCACAACACAAGCAATATATGATATGAATGAATCAATGCTCAACACAAGCAAGTATGATATGATGATGAGTATGATGCTTTGCACAATTATAAGAGAGAGTTAGAGAGACAATGGATCAAAACGCAAACACCAAGATTTGTTTCGAGGTTCGAGCACCTTGCTCTACATCCCCGCCTACACCACCGTGTAGGATTTCCACTATCTCAACTCCCACCGAGGGAACCTCTACCGAAGAGGATTTCTTACAACTCTAGGAGTACCTAACTCCTCTCTCAATACAACCTCCACCGAGGCCAACAACAACCAACAACAACACCTCTACCAAAGAGGCTCACAACCAATCTCAATCACCTCACACTTGAGGGATACAAACCAATCACCCGATCACCTCTACCTAAGAGGGATACAACAAGAATAAGGGTGTACAACTTAGAGGTTACAAACAACAACCTCAAAACTCTCTCTTTCTTTCTTTTTTCCACAAAACAAAGATCCTAATAGTTTAGGATAGTATGATATAGCTCAAGTGTGGAATCAAAGTGTTTTTGGAAACAAGCAACAAAGAAAAACTACTTGGGAAATCTCTTGTATATGATAGAAAATGAAATACCAAATCAAAATCCCAAAACCTAGTTTTCTTTGATTTCCCAAAACCCAAAACAAATAAAGATGAGAAGTTTTAAAGCCCAAAAAACTCTTTTAAACTCTTTTAAACACTTCAGAAAACTGAAATTTTTCTCTTAAAAAACTTGGCCAAAATCCCCAAAGAGATGGAGTTTATATAGGCCAAACAGAAAACTAGCCGTTAGAGCTGAGCTGGCAGCTCTGACAGGCGTCGGTCGACCGGCCCGGTCGACCGCCAACGGTCAGAAAAGTGACCGTTGGGCACTAGCGGTCGACCGGCCGGTCGACCGAAACATCCTGAGAGTTGAACTCTCAACTCGGTCGACCGGTCCGGTCGACCGACTACAATGTGTAGCCAGCGTGCACGTCTGTGCACATCGGTCGACCGACCCGGTCGACCGGCCACTTGGTGCGGTCGACCGGTCCGGTCGACCGAACTGGCCTGGCAGGCACAGTGCAGATCTGCATAGATACGGGATTTGAAAATAGGTCTTTTCACTCAATAAAAATCCTATAAATTCACAGTAAATCTAAAAAATAGTTTTAATCACAATAAAAACTGTTTTTCTAAAAATATGTTTTTCTAAAACTTGTTTTATCATTTTATGTTAAAACATAAACATGTGATAAAAATTTCAAGACAATATATCAACATATCAATTCATTTTAGAGTCTTGCAAATTTTATCAAAAACAAAACCTGTATTTTGTCAAACTTGATTTTTTCAAAACATGAATAGGGATATCAAAATAAGTTTGTTTACCAAGTTAAAGCATGTATGTATAAATAGAGAACATCTACTATACATATACCATATGTAAACTTGTTTTGATCAACTATTCATAAAAACCAAATATCAAATCATAAAACGTGTGTGTTTTGTGTTCACTTGAGCATATCAACTAAACTAAGCTTTACAAATGGATCTAAAACACAAACTCTAAACTAGATACCTAAGTCTTCTTGTCGATCTTCCATCTTCAAGTAGACTCGGTCCAAACTCCGTGATTCTCCAAGTGCAAAGGTATAATCTTTAAGCTTTGGCACCGGAATCATCATGAATAGCTTCTAATCATCTTGATGAAGCTAATCACCAACCTAATATCCTGTTAATGATCTGAAACTTAGAAACACAAGAATATTAGTAAACATAACTACATGAGTGTTGATCATCATCAAAACTAGAGTGGAAGGCCATTGGGCCAACAATCTCCCCCTTTTTGATGATGACAAAACTCATGGAGTTATATATGCATGGATTAAAGATAAGCTTCAAGGAAGCTCCCCCTTAACTCATGCATAGGGATAAACAATAAATATATGCAATTAATATTAAACATGAAACATGCATATGCATAAACAATAAATGGTTCTAGATATCAAATGGAATATTCAAAACAAAATAAGCTCTAGATACCAATTACAAAGCAAACTCTATAAATCAATTAAACTTAATATTCTTGAGATTCTTGAGATTAAAACATAATATATGCATAAACATAAGCATGCATATAAAACTTCATAAATCTTTCTCCCCCTTTTTGTCAATCATCAACAAAGGGGTAATCAAAACTATAAATAAAATGAGGGGTAAAAATCTTTCTCCCCTTTTTGTCAATCAAAACAATGCAAACAATGTTCTCCCCCTTTTGTTTAAACACAAAAACAAAATCAATAAGGGGTGACTACAAACATGATATCAATTAAAAATATGTCAATGAAGCATCTTGATACCAATAAACAAGAATCAATATATGTTATATGCTATATACATTCATGAAGAGGAAGACGCTAAGTTAGCTTCCCTACACATATGCATTACATGAAGAAGGGATGACAAGCCCCAATTCACATAACACATATTATGTAATGCATAAGAGGAGATGTGAAGCTCCCCCTACACACGTATATCATATAAAGAAGAGTTATCAAGCTCCTCAATTTATAATATACTCAACATGAATCTATATGTAAGAGAGATGTTAAGCTCTCCTTGCATATAGGAAATACAAATCAAAACTTTGAATATTTTCTTTAAACAAAAATTTTGAAAATACCAATTGTAATAAACATAGGTCTTGAATCTTAAACATGAATCTTGAAACCAAAACAAATTTTGAATTTCTTAAATATGATACCAATTGTAAATATTTTACCAATTGAAAAGATTTTACATAGAAACATTGATACCAATTGTAAGAATATATTTCATTTTGAAAATATATAAACAAATTTGATGTTGATATCATATGTTCAAAATAACAACTTTTAATCATAAAAAGTGGGAGTACAAATACCAATTGAAATACAAAATCAAATTTTCTCCCCCTTTATGAAAAACAAACTAAGGACATGCATAGTCTTGATAACAATTTAAAAGTAATCAATTTAAACAAAATTGAAACTCAAGCACTAGCATAAACACAGACATATATATGTATGAAAGATAGATACCAATAGAAATTGATATACTTGGAATTTAAAGCATACATACATACAAAACATATATGAGTATACAAGAAGATCAAAATGATACCAATTGAAAGAGTTCAATGATACCAATTGACATAACAATAAGTTCAAGTGTATACATCATATTATCTACCACCCAATCATAATTCAAGTTTTAAAGATTTTCAATTTAGGGCATACATGAACATGATCTCCCATCCTACCGCCCTTTGAAGGTAGGGGTTTTCAAAAATAGATTTGAAAATTATAGCTTAGTTTGAAAAACTCTATCAAAGTGAAGAACATCGCAACTAGTTAAATGGAAAACTTGTTAACTAGTACGAAATCCTTCAAGTAAGGAATAAAACAAAATTGTTTTCCATAAACATGAAATTCACATCATATCAAACACTCAAGTTCAATTAGGCATAAATAAGACTCATGAAAACAAAACATGAGCAAGCAATAAAGGTGAGTGTACAAATAAAGTGTGAATATCATAATCATGAAAATATTTTCATTAAGCTCAATTATTCCTTAAAACATGAAAATCATCAAAACTATCTAATCTTCAAGGCATATGTATGTCTAATACAAACAAACTAAAGTATACATACATATCCAAAACATAACGAGTCCACAAAGATATATGCATGAAGGAACGTGGCTCAAAAAGGATACTCATGTATAGTCAATAGTTTGGATAAGATGGTCATATACATGAAGTTAAACATGAACACATGAAAACTTGAAAATCACGAAAGACTAAATTTTCATAACAACAATTTTCAATTCAAGGTATATGTATGAATTGTCAACACAATAAGTATACATACATCTCTAAACACAATTTGAGTCCATATATAGAGATTTGCATGAAAGGCAAATGACTCAAGGGGTATACATGTATATCTTAATGTTTTGGCAAAATAAACATATACATGAAATCAAAACTCATATAAATCCAAAAATATGAATACAAGTTCTAAAATTATGGATCATCAAAACTAGACTATACTAGCACATCTAATGGGTTCAAATAAGCATTCAAGCTCAAACATATATAGATTTATTTGTGGCCCACTATATGTACAAGTATAATTCCTAGTCTTAATGAAAACTAACATCTAAACAAGTAATCTTAACAAGAAGCATCAAAACAAATACAAAATCATCATGATAAAAGTCATCATGGAAAACTAAAACATGATTATTATGTGAATTCACATGTATTAGATTCATGATGTACATTATAGCTCAAACAAAAGTGAGAACACTAATTATGGGTCATATAAGCATGTGTGTCTCAAATACTATATATGTATGTCAAGGATCTAATAAACATGGAATGAACATACTAATCCATAGACATCAAAAACATGCTACAAACAAAGAATATTAAAAGCATGTAATAAATAATACGGAGTTAGGAATTATTACCAAAACCTAGAGGGCAACTCTCCTTGTCTCCAAAACTTGGTGGTCCTCTCCACCATCTCTTTCTTGAAAGTGATGCATCCAATAGATTTCCTTTAAGTCCGGAACGCATCCACTCCAAGGTGTCATCACTCTCACGTCATGTGAGAGCCCACACCTACATCAAAAACAATAGGAGGGGTGGTCTTTGGTACCCATATCTTCTTGGGTCATGGGGTTTGTACCTTCTCTAATTCAAACAAAATTCTTTGCTAAATTTGAAACATTTAATCTATCATAACAAAATTTAGCAAGATGGCCCTTACGACCACAATGTGTACAAGTGTACACATGAGCATACATGGTGTGATGGTGTCCGTGAGGAGCATGTGTATGCCGTGGAGGGTGTGCATGCATAGAAGATGGAACTTGTTTCTTTCGAACCAAGGATTCCAAGCGTGTATGGTTCTTAGCACATTGGCTCATAGTGGAGCCCAAACAATCCAT
Source organism: Agave tequilana (assembly GCA_038442645.1). Classification (NCBI taxonomy): domain Eukaryota; kingdom Viridiplantae; phylum Streptophyta; class Magnoliopsida; order Asparagales; family Asparagaceae; genus Agave; species Agave tequilana. The sequence goes on along the minus strand of JAVJIF010033537.1, from coordinate 172,473 downwards.
TTTCTCTTTAACAAATTTATATCATTTTCGAGCATAGAAGAAGTGGAACATGCAATGGGTGATTTAGGTGAAACTACCCTAGCATGGCAAACATGAGAATCAATCTTATTTTGCAAAACAATATTTTCTCTAAGCAAACATTTAAATCATTGGAAATAGAAATGATTTTGTTTTTCAAAACAACATTCTCTTTTAAAACAAAATCAACTTTAGAAGATAAATTTTCATTTTTCTTCAAAAGAATTTCACAATCATTTTTAGACTTTAAAAATTTTTTTCTTTTAAAGCAAGTTCCAATTGAGATCTCAATGAATCCCTTTCATTATAGACCTCAACCTTTTCTTACAAAACACAATCAAGTCTAGCATGCAAACTTTTATTTTCTTTTTCAATATCTAGACTTTTCTTTTTCAAAATCTTATATTTTTCAATTAACTTTTCACAAACAATAGATAGTTCTTCATTCAAAACATGGGGATCAACGATATCATCACTTGAAGAACTAGCATCATAATCACTATCTAGGTGGGATTCCGAATGTACCTCAAGGGAGTCATTCCCTTGGACCATGAAGCATTGTGGATCAGATTCTCCACTAGATTCCTCTTCTTGAATTTGTACTTGAAGCTCGGAGGTGTTGGTGGTTGTCAATTTGTTCCACACTACAAAAGCGGAATCAAAGTTAGAAACACATAAAAGATAATCTTTAGATAAAGTGCTTCTAATGGCCTCTAGGGCTTGTGCATTGGCCCCTATATTATTGCAATCACCAAGATAACATCTCTTGGTGGCGGCAAGAAAGACATGCAAACCTAGGGTTTTTAGGTACATGGACATCCTATACTTCCAAATATCAATGTTGGAAGGATCATAGCTAGGTGGGGTCATGAAGTCCATGGTATAAACTAGATGTGTGCAAACAAGCAAATGCAAATGAGATTAGCAAGCAAATGGATCTCACTCCTAGGATGTTAAGCCTAAGTATCAGGAGCACTAGCTCTGATACCAATTGAAAAAAACACCTAGAGGGGGGTGAATAGGTGTAAGTGCTAATCTAGAAACTTAATGCAAACTAAGTGCGCTAAATGCGGAAGCTAATGCAAATTATGCACAAACTAATACAATACAACAAGTGTAGCCGAATTCCCCTTGCGAGGCTCTGGACTAACTCCCTTGATTCCCCTTGAAATGGGTTGAGGTGCTATGTGAAGCTCTTGTTGGATGAGTATAAGTTAGGCACACACACACAAGCAATCCAAGCAATATGAAATACACACAATCAAGTCAAGCATATAATAGATATGACAATAAGAAATGCAAGGCACAACACAAGCAATATATGATATGAATGAATCAATGCTCAACACAAGCAAGTATGATATGATGATGAGTATGATGCTTTGCACAATTATAAGAGAGAGTTAGAGAGACAATGGATCAAAACGCAAACACCAAGATTTATTTCGAGGTTCGAGCACCTGCTCTACATCCCCGCCTACACCACCGTGTAGGATTTCCACTATCTCAACTCCCACCGAGGGAACCTCTACCGAAGAGGATTTCTTACAACTCTAGGAGTACCTAACTCCTCTCTCAATACAACCTCCACCGAGGCCAACAACAACCAACAACAACACCTCTACCAAAGAGGCTCACAACCATCTCAATCACCTCACACTTGAGGGATACAAACCAATCACCCGATCACCTCTACCTAAGAGGGATACAACAAGAATAAGGGTGTACAACTTAGAGGTTACAAACAACAACCTCAAAACTCTCTCTTTCTTTCTTTTCCACAAAACAAAGATCCTAATAGTTTAGGATAGTATGATATAGCTCAAGTGTGGAATCAAAGTGTTTTTAGAAACAAGCAACAAAGAAAAACTACTTGGGAAATCTCTTGTATATGATAGAAAATGAAATACCAAATCAAAATCCCAAAACCTAGTTTTCTTTGATTTTCCAAAAACCAAAAAACAATAAAGATGAGAAGTTTTAAAGCCCAAAAACTCTTTTTAAACTATTTTAAACACTTTAGAAAACTGAAATTTTTTCTCTAAAAAACTTGGCAAAATCCCCAAAGAGATGGAGTTTATATAGGCCAAACAGAAAACTAGCCGTTAGAGCTGAGCTGGCAGCTCTGACAGGCGTCGGTCGACCGGCCCGGTCGACCGCCAACGGTCAGAAAAGTGACCGTTGGGCACTAGCGGTCGACCGGCCCGGTCGACCGAAACATCCTGAGAGTTGAACTCTCAACTCGGTCGACCGGTCCGGTCGACCGACTACAATGTGTAGCCAGCGTGCACGTCTGTGCACATCGGTCGACCGACCCGGTCGACCGGCCACTTGGTGCGGTCGATCGGTCCGGTCGACCGAACTGGCCTGGCAGGCACAGTGCAGATCTGCATAGATACGGGATTTGAAAATAGGTCTTTTCACTCATAAAAATCCCATAAATTCACAGTAAATCTAAAAAATAGTTTTAATCACAATAAAAACTGTTTTTCTAAAAATATGTTTTTCTAAAACTTATTTTATCATTTTATGTTAAAACATAAACATGTGATAAAATTTCAAGACAATATATCAACATATCAATTCATTTTAGAGTCTTGCAAATTTTATCAAAAACAAAACCTGTATTTTGTCAAACTTGATTTTTTCAAAACATGAATAGGGATATCAAAATAAGTTTGTTTACCAAGTTAAAGCATGTATGTATAAATAGAGAACATCTACTATAACATATACCATATGTAAACTTGTTTTGATCAACTATTCATAAAAACCAAATATCAAATCATAAAACGTGTGTGTTTTGTGTTCACTTGAGCATATCAACTAAACTAAGCTTTACAAATGGATCTAAAACACAAACTCTAAACTAGATACCTAAGTCTTCTTGTCGATCTTCCATCTTCAAGTAGACTCGGTCCAAACTCCGTGATTCTCCAAGTGCAAAGGTATAATCTTTAAGCTTTGCACCGGAATCATCATGAATAGCTTCTAATCATCTTGATGAAGCTAATCACCACCTAATATCCTGTTAATGATCTGTAAACTTAGAAACACAAGAATATTAGTAAACATAACTACATGAGTGTTGATCATCATCAAAACTAGAGTGGAAGGACATTGGGCCACACTTCTCACATGGTGATTCAAGAGCCCAGCATCAAGATCATATATAGCACTCGTTAGAGTCAAGCTCGGTGGATCACGGTTTGGATCGAGTCGGCTTGAAGACGGAGTTCGTCAAGAAGACTTCGATACATTATTTAGATTATGTTTTTAGATCCATTTGTAAAGACTAGATAGTGTGATATACTCAAGTTCACAACACACACACACACACACACACACACACACACACACACACACACACACTTGTTTTAGGTTTTCATGTTTATTGGTTTCGGTTTTTGGTTTAAACCGATCTTGGTTTTTATGAATAGATATTATATCAAAACAAGTTTACTTGGTTTTATCTATATTAGATCCATTCTATATACATGTATGCTTCATATCTTAAATAAACTTAGTTTGACATACCTATTCATGCATTTAGGTTTTGTGTTTTAAAAAACCATATTTTCGGATTTAAAGTCAAAAACATTGATTTATATCTTTATATGTATACTGGATTATATCCATATACTATATACCTAAAAGTTGTTTCAATATCATGTTTTTGTATTTGGATGAGTTTTGGAGATATTGGATTTCCATTGAAAGATCCAAGTTTTAGAAGTATAGTTTTTAGTTTTTGGCAAAATTTCCATAACACAAAAATGGTTCAAATTGTTTGAAATATGTGTTAAATTTTTTACACATGTTTGTATATCAAATATAATGTTAGAACTTATTTTTGTGGATTTTTAGAGTTTTTATGGGATTTTATAGCTAAAAAAAGCCAAGTTTTCAATCCCTAGATTAGTCTGGTCTGGCTTCTGCCGGTCGACCGAGCTTGAAGTTGGTCGACCGAGTCGGTCGACCGACGTGCACAGAACGTGCACGCCAGGTCTGCTGGAGGGCCGGTCGACCGACCCCGGTCGACCGCAGAAAGCTTCTGCTCTCTAGAAAGCCCCAGTCGACCGGGTCAGCCGACCGGCAGAGAGCTCTGCTCTTTGTTCCAGGGTGCGGTCAACCGGGCGGTCGACCGAGGCTCCAACGGTCGAATTTTTGACCGGCGGTCGACCGCCAGCCGCCAGGGTTTAAAAACAGCCCCAACGGCTAGTTTTCTATGGGCTATTTATACCCCATTGAGAAGTGTTTTTCTCTAAGATTTCAAGAGTCAAAATTCTCCTATCTACAAGTATTTTATACAAGTTTTCAAAAGTATTTTGGAGTAAAAAAGGATTCATCTTTATTTGTTTTAAAAGAGTTGGAATATCATTTGAAAAGAAAAATTTTTGGGAATTGGTTTGATCTTTATTTTCTATTCTATCTAAAGTTTTCCTAGAGTATTTCTTTGAGTTTTTGATTTCCAAACTCTTTATTTTTCACACTTGAACTATATCTCCTATCCTATCTATAGGATCTTTTATTTATGAGAAAAGTTTTTTGTGGTTGAGATAGACCACCTTGTTGTAACCCTCCTTCTTTGTTGATATCCCTCTTGGGTAGAGGTTGATTTGGAGTGGTGGTTGGCTCCCTCTAGTGAGAGGTTGAGATTGTGTATTGCTCCTCTAGTGAGAGGTGGAGTTGGTGTTGGATTTGTACCCCTCTTAGTGAAGAGGTGGATTGTGGTTGTTTGGCTAAGGGCCTACCCCTCTTGTGTGAGGTGGTATTTGTGTTGCCTCTAGTGAGAGGTTGTGATTGTAAAGAGAGGAGTTGTGTACTCCCGGTTATTGTATTGCCCCAAATCCTTGGTGGAGGTTCCCTGTGTGGGAGTCCTATGTGGACAAGTTAGTGGATTGGAAATCCTTCTCGGTGAAGGCGGGGACGTAGAGCTGGGTGCTCGAACCTTGAAATAAATCTCATTGTTTGCGTTTAATCCATTGACTCTAAACTCTCTCTTTATATTGTGCCATTGCATCATTTATATTATCATACATTCATTATATGCTTGGCTTGTTTGTGTGTGCTCACTTGTGCTTAACCACGAGAGCTTCATATAGCACCTCAACTCTTATTCAGAGGAATCAAGAGGAGTTAGTCTAGAGCCCTTCACCGGAAATTCGGCTACACTTGTTGGTTGCATTAAGTGTTGTTGCAATTAAGTTTTTAATTTTACATTTAGTTCATTAGATTAGCCATACACCTATTCACCCCCCTCTAGGTGTACCTTCATTAATAGCATTCAAGACTTTGGAGGGAATGACGAGCCTGCTACATTGGAGCTTCTGGTGGACAGGCTTGGAGGAATGTGGACGAATGGTGCCGTCTTAGCCATTCAGATCTGGAGTCTTCAGTTAATGATCAGCTTCCACACCTCACTACTGAAATGCATGAAGCTTATCTTGCTGCTCAAGAAGCAGCTAATGTAATTTTTTTCAACTTGAAATCCTTGGAGATAAGGAAAGTGAAACTTGGGGATGCATAGATGCTTCTAACAGCCCTCTTCTCGATGCTGAGGATAAAATCGAAAAGGCCAAGGAAATGATCAAGAAAGCTAATCTTCTTTTGTCCAAGACTGAACCGGTACGTCTTGAGGAGATGGAACGGCTAGAGCAGCTTAAGGCTCAGAATAATGAAGTCCTGCAACAAGAGCTGACACAGAGGGCAACTTTGGTTGAAATTGAGGCTCGCCTGTTCCAGATGGCGAGCTTTAACGAGGCCGAGTTAAGGTCGCAGGCACTTATCAGGGCTACTGAGGAGAGAAAGAATAGGCTGGCCACTCTTGAAGAACGGATCAAATCCTACGAAGCACCCTCGTAACTTGTAATCCGTGTATCCATGTATCCCTCTTTTGGAATCAAATAAAAAGTAATTTTATTTGGCTCTCATATTGCATTTCCAACTTGTTTTATCTTCTAAATTTTCAGTTCTTACTTTAAGTTGTATTGCAATCCTCAAAAGGAACCGTATAAATAATCTAATCAATAGTAATAAACTGATAGGTTTAGTTACATATTAAAGAAATAGTCCTTACTAGACTGAAAGATGAGTTGGATATCCATCAGTTCAGAGGTGACAAACTGGACATAACCAACTAGGGTTTACCAAACTCGAGGTGTTTACTTTTCAAAAGTGACGAACTGGACATAACAGTATGCTAAAAGGGAGATATGGCTATCTGTCGGTTCAGAGGTGACAAGGACATAACCGATTGAGAAGCCACCAAGCTCAAAATTTGTCATTCAGAGGTGACGAACTGGACATGATGACAAAGGAATAATTCCACTAGGGGAAATCAGACTTGATTATTAACTCCATGGGGATTTTGATATCTCCTTCGGATGTTATTTGAAAAAAATTGTCAGAGGTATATTGTTAACGTGACAACCAGAAAAGTCTGCTGAGGACTGATTATTAGAAACCCGCTGGGGAGTTAGGAAATGAGTCCCATAGAAGATCATGTATCAGAGAGCTTTGTGGGGACTTGTCAAGCAACTTGCCAGAGGTGTAATGTTAACTTGACAAGGATTCATTTACTGTAGAGGTACTTGAACATAATAGTAATTTGAGTGGACCTGTCATTTTGTTGAAGAGAATGACAAGCGGGGTTTATTCACTAGGGATATTGGCTTTATCCGTTAGGGAGTAGATTATAGTCTTGCTATCAGAGGTTTAGTGTTAACATGATAGGTTAGACTCATCATTTTGCAAGGGATATGAATACCTTTATATGTGGTCTTACCATTCCATGGTTGGGAATTGGTAAGTGATTTTGGAGAGGGAATCAAATGGGAACAGGTCCCTTAGGATTTTTAGTAAACCCTCAGCTGTCAACGAATTTGGTATGCCTTACTAACTACTGTTTGAGTCGAGCTAGCCATGCTATTCCCCTCAGCATGATGAGTTATCGAGGACTTATGTTGGGCTTAAGGCTAACGTTTTCCTCTATCCTTAGCTGCGGAATCAAATGGGAATAGGTCCCTTAGGATTTTTTAGTAAATCCTCAGCTGTCAACGGATTTGGTATGCTTTTACTAACTACCCTTTGAGTCAGGCTAGCCATGCTATTCCCTCAGCATGATGAGTTGTCGAGGACTTATGTTGGGCTTAAGGCCAACATTTTCCTCTATCCTTAACCGTTAGAGGTGTTGGATTATTTGGTTACTGTATTCGTAACCTTGATTCTTCTTTGAAACAACCAGTGTATGATCAGCTCGATACCGGTTTATGTTATATGATTTTGTTTAGAGAAAGAGAGGAGCGCTCCTTCTGCATATCTTAGATCTGAAGGTCTTGATCAGACGTATAATGTTAATTTGATCATGAGAAGGATCGTATTAAGGATAATACTTCTTAAAAAACCTGCTGTTGATCTGCATCATGAGTAATCACCACCTGAAGTCATAAGGCGATATGCCCTATTTGAATAGACTGTTTTCTATTACAAATGGTCCTTCCCATTTGGGCTGAAATTTGTCTTTGGTTTTGTGCGTCATGATCATCGGTCGTCTGATGGCTAAAACCAAATCTCCTTTCTGGAAGATTCTTTGCTTGACCTTCTTATTGAAGGTTTTTGAGATCCGGGCTTGATACAACTCAATGTGTTGTTGAGCTTGTAACTGCTTCTCATCTAGGGCTTCGAGCTCTTGGAGTTGCAACCGATCGTTGTCCTCCATTGTCATCTTAGTCATCAAAGCGAATCGTAATGACGGCATCTGGATTTCTAACGGTATGACTACTTCCCACCCGTATACCAGAGAAAAGGTGTATTACCTGTTGGGGTCCGAATTGTGGTTCGGTAGGCCCAAAGACATTCACTAAATTTCTCATTCCAGTCTCACTTATTTGAGGAAACGAACTTTTTGAGTAGCTTAATGATTGTCTTGTTGAATGCTTCCGCCAAGCCGTTAGCAGAGGGTTATAAGCAGTTAACGTCACATTCTAAATTTGGTATTTATCACAAAAATGATAGAATATCTGGCTTGCAAATTGTGGGCCGTTATCATGGATGATCCGCCCAGGGACACCAAATCGATGGATGACATGGTGTTTGATGAAATTAACCATGTTAGAAGTTTTAACTTCTACCAGTGGTATACCTTCTGTCCACTTTGAAAAGTAATCGGTTATTGTTAAGATAAACCGGTGACCTCTTATTGAGGAGGGCTGATCGGCCCTACGACATTGATTCCCCACGCTTCAAATGGCCATGAAGTAACAGTTGGATAAAGCAACTCTAGAGGCTGATGTATGAAGTCCGCATGGATTTGTCAGGCCTTACACCTCCGTGCATATTGGATGGCATCGGCTATCATGGTTGGCCAATAATATCCAAGCCTGTGCAATTGGTCCTTGAGTTTTGGACCTAGTTGATGAGCTCCGCATATGTCGTCGTGCGTTTCTTTAAGCACTTCTTGTGCCTCTAAATTAGAAAGGCAACGGAGGAGGATATCGTCGTATGAACGACGGGTAAAGTGTCTTCAGAGTTGGATCATAGTAAAAGGGGAGAGACCTTCGCCTGATAGATGCCGCTTCTTTAGGGTTATCCGGTAGCAAACCATGCAAAGCATAGTCAATGAGAGAAAATTGCCAATCTCTCGGTTCAAGATCTGTCGAGATATTATAGACTTCTTTGGTTCTCAACATATATATTAGAGCAGATAAGGTGTCGAGTCGCCACTGTAAGGTGATACTTGCTATTAACTGGCAAGGCTAACGTTGTTGCTAATGCAGCCAGAGCATCGACCCTAGTATTCTGGGATCGAGACATGTGACCGATGTAAAAGCCATCAAATAAATTAGCCATTTCGATGACTGCGTGATAATAAGGTACCAAATCTTCGTGACGGACCCCATATTCGCCTTTAACCTGATTGACAATCAGTTTTGAATCGCCATAAGCTTCAAGGTAGCTACCCCCATTTCATGAGCGAGCTGAAGACCAATGAGTAGAGTATTGTATTTTGTCACATTGTTGGAGCATGATCCGTCAGAGAAAATGCTCTAGGAAGGACATGGCTTTGTGGAGAGATAAACACAACCCCCACACCGGCAATGATCTTGCCTTTAGGGCCTATACGTGATTCTCCATCGAAGAACATCTGCCAAACATCATCCTCTGAAGTTATATTGGATTCGAAGACTTCATCAGGAATATCTTCATGAAGTTTTGAGCTTTTCAGAACCGGATGGGCAGCCAAGAACTCTGCCAGTGCCTGGTCTTTAACTGTCTTCTGAGGGACAAGGAGCATGTCGTACTAAGATAAAAGGAGGACCCATTTAGCTAATCTTGAATTTAATGACCCTGGTTTCGTCATGAGAAGACGCAAAGGATTCACTCTGAAAATGACATGTATGGTTTGGCCGACCAAATAATGTCTTGTCTTCTGAATAGCAAAGACAAGAGATAAGCATTCTTTCTCAATAGGATTATAGCGAGATTCCGCCCCTATCAGAGTCCTACTCAGATAATAAATAGCTTGTTCGTGACCATTATTATCTTTTTGAGCAAGTAGAGCACCGAGAGAATGGTCCATAGCTTTCACATAAAGCAGGAACGGTTTCCCTGATGTGGAGCTACTAAGACTGGAGGTTTTGTGAGATATCTTTTGATATCTTCATAAACTTCTTAACAGGCTTGATCCCATACAAAAGAAATACCCTTTTTCATGAGTCGGGTGAATGGTTGACAGCAGCCTGAGAGATTTACGATGAATTTTCTGATATAAGCCAGTCTACCTTGTAGGCCCCTAAGTTCTTGAGATTCTTAGGTGGATGCATATTCTGAATGGCTTTGACTTTGTCCGGGTCAAGATGAATTCCTCTTGATGTAACAATAAATCCAAGGAATTTGCCGCTCGAAACCCCCAAAAAGGATTTTGCTGGATTCATCTTCAGTTGATGAGGCCGCATTATGTCGAACATCATTCTCAAGTCACGAAGAGGGTCATTCTTATCGCGACTTTTGACAGCAATGTCATCGACATAACATTCTACTGTTTTTAGAGATGATCATGGAAAATCATACTCATCGCCCGCTGATAAGTTGCCCCTGCGTTCTTTAACCCGAAAGGCATCACGGTATAATAGTATATCTCCAACGGTGTCCGGAATGAAGTATGCTTTTCATCCTCTGGATACATCTTAATTTGATTGTACCCTGAAAAGCCGTCCATGAAGGACATCCTTTCGAATCCGCTGGTATTGTCAATCATGACATCAATGATAGCAGTGGGAATTCATCTTTAGGACAAGCTGCATTGAGATCACGGTAGTCGATGCAGATCCACATTTTTCCATTCTTCTTGAGAACGGGAATGATATTAGCATCCTAATCTAGATGCCGTTCCTCCCGTATGAAGCCGCATGCAATGAGCTTATGAACTTTGACTTAATAGCCTTCATAATGTTCAGACGAACTCGGCGTTGCTGTTGCTTGACTGGTTTGACGTCAGGTTTGATGTTTAGACGATGCATGGCTACTTGTGGATCAAGTCCGGGCATGTCTTCGTAGTTCCATGCAAAGACATCTATATACTCTTTTATAAGTATCATCAATTCTTCTCTTTCTGTGAGTGATAAGCCTTCACATATAAAGATGGGCTTAGGGTGATCTTGACTACCCAAGTTAAGCTGGACCACCTTGTCTTCAGTAGGTGGTTCGCGTTGTTCGAATCATTTTTCCCACTGGAGATCCAATTGTTGAGCCCATGGTTCCTCATCAGTAGCTTCTGTTGGGTCCAATTGGCTGCTTAAAGTCATATTAACGGTGAACTCTTTGAACACCGTTCCCACACTGACGTCCGAGTCCCATTCGAAAGACGAGCAGAGTGTGATGGGATTGGTTTGTTATCTTCGGACTGAACCATTACTTGCGGCGTGGGTGTAACGTATCCCAGCCCCCTGCGTGTGTTATCATAGTAATTTGCCAGTTTCTCTCTTAGCACGAAGTTGCGCAGAAAATCACATCTTCCTTTTCTGAAATTCAGGCCCTTTTCATGCTGCAAGTTGTACCCCATTTTCCTCATCATATGGTTTACTGATCGCGCATAATGAAAAAATTGTGAGATGTCTGAGTCTGAACTTTAATCCGCGGCTATAGGCCTTTGCAGTTTGGCTTTACCAAATATTATTGATAATTGACCCTTTTTGGATGGAGGAACCACTAAAACGGATCCTTCTATGAATTCTACGGGTGTACTTGACGCACTTGGCTTATGTAAGGGCATGTGTAGAGAAATACCTGTAACGGATTCAAACAATTCAACACTCACAGGATAATCAAAGGAAATATTGTCATTAATTACCCATTCGCCCTTATCTTCAGACGGAGTGTTACATTAGGGATTATTAAGACATGCTACAATCGGTTCACCGATCAAAATGGCTGGCATGTCCGCTTCGGACTCTGAATCCGCGTCATTGCCACTATCATCGTCGTCAGGCAATGATTCTTTTGATATTTCACCGATCTCTTGATATAGGAGAGCGTCAGTAAAGTAATTTTTCACCCCTTTGAATGATTGCTTCTCAGCGAAGACAGTTCGTACTGTTGCATCATCTTCAACATATTTGAAACACTGGTGCAGAGTGGAGGGGATAATCAATTAACGTGGATCCAAGGTCTCCCTAATAACAAGTTGTATGATGTGTCAGCATCAATGACATAGACCGTCACCTCTGACTTCAGGCTCCCTATTCTGCAACGGAGTCGAATCTTTCTAAGTGAATGACTACTCCCTGTATTAAAATCGTATATTATTGTAGTGGTTGCAGATAACTGATACAATGGTATGCCAAGGAAGTAGAGGAGTCTTTTGGGGATGATACTGAGTGCAGACCCCGTATCAACCTATACCCTTTCAATGCATGTCGAACCGATGTATCCGGTGTAGTACAAAGGCGATCCTGCTTGTTATCCTTGAGAAGCATATTCTCCGCTGTGAAGGTAATAGCAGGTACATTTGATTACACATGATGCATTCAGAGCAAGAAGATTGAGTGTCATCTTTAGGGATTTCTGGCATATATGTCAGAAATGATTTTGAGTTAGCCAGTGCATCTCTAAGTTCTTCTCTTGTCTCTTTTGAGAGACGAAGGAGCTCGGTATGGTAATACAAGCTGGGATATTAGCCAGCTGGGTCAATATGTCAAAACGAAAGGGCATGTTAAACCCTGGGCCTGAAGGCTTCTTCAGGACATGGTCGAACCGGATTTCTTTCTGTTTCTCTTTTCTCGTTGTCGGGAGCGGAGCCGGTGTGGATATTTGTACTAACATCGTCTGCTGTTGTGTCTCATCAGTAGCTTTCTCATACTGTTTTAAGGGCGTGTTTGTTTCGCCGTAAAACGTCGCAAAACGTAAGTCGTAAAACTTCTTTTCCATTTTTTATTGTTTGTTTCGCTGAAAAACAAGTTACAAAATGCAACTCTTCTTTTCCCACTTGCAGTTGCTACAGTTAAATTTGTGGTCATGTAAATCTCACTTTTACACTCATATTTCCCACTTGCAGTTGCTACAGTTAATTTTGTGGTCATGTAACTCTCACTTATAGTACACTTACAGTTCAAAACAGTTACTTGATAATCAATATGTAATTTAATATTATTAAATATTTAATATTTTAAATAGTATTTAATTTCTAATTTAATTATTTAATATTTTTAATCTTTAATTTTTTATTGTTTTTAATATTGTTTTAATATTAATATTTTACTATTTTAATTTAATATTTTTATTTAATATTTATTTAATACTTTATTATTTTATTAATACTTATTCAATTTTTATTATTTTATTTAGAGTTAATATTTTATTAATATAACAATATTATACTTTAATATAAAATTACTATATATTTAATTATTTATTTTTTAATATAAAAAATTACTTTATTAATAACATAATATATTTTATTATTATATTAATATTTTATTATGCTAATATGTAATAATAATTCAGTATAATAATGCTATAATGATAATTTATTATTAAATTATAATTATATTTTACTTTGTTAATTTTATATTTCTATAATATTACAACAATATTTAATAAAATTTATATTATAATAATTTTCAAGTATTTTTAATATCATAATATTATAACTATATTTTATTATTTTTGTAAGATTTTTTAATATTTATATTTATTAGTATTCTTAAAAATTTATTGACGTTCTTTAGATTTTCTTAAAATTTTATATTATTTATTTAGTTAATATTTTAGTAATATTTTACTATTTATACTAATATTTTATTAATATTATTGTTATAAATAAAATATTAAGATTATTAATTTTTTATCTCAAATTTATTAATACAATTTAATTTGCAATAGTAGATTTAATTTAATAGTATTTATAATATTTAAATCACTGCTACAGTTAATTTGTGGTCAACTTTTCCACTTACACTTTTACATTACCAACCAAACACCATAAAACACAATATACTTTACCATTTACACTTTCACTTTATCAACCAAACACCGTAAAACACAATATATTTTTCCATTTACACTTCACTTTATCAACCAAACACCGTAAAACACAATATATTTTCTCTGCTACAGTTCACTTTTTCTATTCTCATTTTACGACTTACGACTTGCAATGTTTTGCAACGAAACAAACAGGCCCTAAGTATGATTTTCTGGATCGAGTACCTATCGGCTGAGGTACATCGGCTTGTGCTGTGCAAGCGTACTTTTCCCCTTCAGAATCACTGAGAGAAGCTGATGTGAGATTACCATCATTCGGCAGGATGGAGATAACATTGCAAGATTTGCCCTTCGACTTAGATTTCTTCGAATCCCATTGTTCATCTTGGACAAGGTCTAGGTGTATCCACATGATTTTTCCTGTCTCCAGTGTCAAAGGAATAAGACCCTTATTCTCTTGAGTTTTAGCTGAAGGATGCTTTACTTCCAGTCGTGGTGTAGGGATTGGAAAGTGAAATTACCTAGAGGGGGGGTGAATAGGTGATAATGCTAATCAATGCACAATTAAAAATTAATGATGCAACAATATGAATATGAAACAAGTGAATATAGCAATGAATGTAGTGAGCAAGTAATAGGAGCAATGAAAGTAGAGCAAGAAACAAGAGCAAGTAAACCAAACGCAAACAACGAGAATTTTTCCGAGGTTCGAGCACCCAGCTCTACGTCCCCGCCTTCACCCAGAAGGATTTCTAACCACTATAACTTCACAAAGAGGTTACAATTACACCGGAGTACCTAACTCCACAATCTCAAGTACAAGTATCTCTTAGTGATCAAAAGACCACAAACTCTCTATTGAAAAAGCCTCTTTCCCTTACAAGAACCCTGTAGAACAATGGTTAGAATTGAAGCTCAAATATTGTAAGTGGAAATAGAAAAAGAACTTGAGAGAGTTTAGAAACTAAAACTTCAGCGATGAGAGATTCTTCAGTACAAAAACCAAGAACCAAACTCTTTTGAAAGCCTTTTGAAAACTTGAGTATTTTGCAAATGCTTGTTGTGAAAAAATCTCTACCCTAATGACCCCTTTATATAGGATTTAAGAAGAGTAAACATAGAAAAGTTTTACCTGAATGTAAGAGGAAGAAATTGACTCTCTAATACAGCTAACCACGTTTTATTTAAACTTAAACACATTTTGAAAACATGTTAAAAATCAGCCTCCAGAAAATTAGCCATTACTGCCAATCTGGCAGATTGGTCAACTTTGAGCACATTTTTTAGGTTGCAAACGTTCGAATTCAGAATAAGATATATAGTAATAATTTGTAGATCTTTAAGTCTTCTTTTTAATGCAACTAAAATCAACTCATATCATTTTGATGAGAAAGTTATCAATAAAACACTGACAGGTATTAAAACAGAAACTGTAAGTTATTTTCAGAACAAGAACAGAGTTCAACCAAATATTTGACATCTTTAAAATTTGAATCTAAAAATTATTATTGAATAAGAAATTTAGATATAAATGTTAACTTTGAAATGCAAGTTAAATCATATTATTTGAATATAAGAATAAAAAGTTATGATAAGAAAACTAAAAAGGTGTCAAGCAAATTAGCAGAACTAAAACTGGTTCAAATCCAAAACCCGATATATGTACTTGAAATCCAAAACCGATTAAATCAAAAACCAAACGTATTAAATTTATGTGTGTGTATTTGAGCTTCAACCTATCCACTATTCTTTAACAAAACTATAAAACTAAAAACAAAACTAATGAAGTCTCTTGAGCCAAACTGAAGTTTTGAGCCATGCAATGCCATGCTATATCCTTCTCTTCTATGATCATTCCTTCTTGTGCTTTTTGCCTTATTTACTTCATGAACCTAGAAAGTCTTGCAATGGCCTTCAAAAATAGTACTAACCTGAAACTCATATAGAACAAACTTATTAGTACCAATATAGTTCTTAAGTGTTTTGTTATCATCAAAACTCTAAACAAGTGGAGAGTGTAACCTCTTGGGCCAACAATCTCCCCCTTTTTGATGATGACAAAACATATAGGCTACATCACAAGATATAAAAGAGAGAGAGGTAAAACTCCCCCTCAAATGATACTCTATTTTATCAAGTATAAAACTTGAAAACATTTACATATATGAATATGTACAAAACACGAAACCTACATATACATATATGAGTTAAACATGTACAACACATGAAACCAAATCATGAAACCACCAATACTTCTCCCCCTTTTTGTCATACATCAAAAAGGGTTAGGAAACAACTAATAAATAATATATGCATAAACAAGATATAAACATGCTTATATACATACATAAACTCAAATATCTCTTCCCTTTTTTTTAATTTTTTTTAAATACCAATTTAAAATTTTTGATAAACATATTGATACCAATTAAAGGTAAAAACTAATTTTTAGATAAACACTAAAATCATTTTGCAATAAGGATACGAAATAGAGAATAATACCAATTTAAGATCATTGATACTAAAATTGAAAATGTTAGCATATATCAAACCAAAGTATTTTACATCATAAATGGTGGGAGTAAGATACCAATTTAAAATAAAAACTGATACAAATTGAATTACAACCAATACCAATTTTACATAAAACCAATTTAAAAATAAGAATTTTCTCCCCCTTTATGAAATACTAAAAGAAAACAATGCATAGATACTAATTAAAAATAATTGAAGTAAATCAAGCTTAGCAAACATAATTTGTACTTTTCCAAAAAAATGTAAAGACATGTGAAACAAGCACAATCAAATCATATACATGTATGCATGGATATGCCAATTGAAATTGATACTATTTGAAATGAAAGCATACATACATAAAAATATATGAGTATACAAAAAAAATTGTCAATATTGATACCATTGAAAAAGTCCAATGATACCAATTGAAACAATAATAAGATCAAGTGTATAACTCATAATCTTTTCCACCCATTTCATGCACAAGTTTAAAAAGATTTTCAATGTTAAGCATACATGGCATGGTCGCCCAACCAACCGCCCGTTAAAGGTAGGGTTTTCAAAAAAATAGGTTTGAAAATATGTTTGTTTGAAAAACTCTACCAAAGCAAAGAACACGAACTAGTTATGGAAAAATTTGTTAACTAGTACGAAAACCTTCAAGTAAGGAACAAGACAAAATTGTTTTTCATGAAACACATGTAATTCACATGATCACTAAACACTCAAAATCCATAAAGCCCATATCATACTCATGAAACAAAATCATGAGAAACCTAATAAAGTGAGTGAACAAGTGTTATGTGACACATATCATCATGAAAATATTCAATTAAGCTCAATTAAATTTCTTTAAACATGAAACATGAAAATCTAAATTTTTCAATAAAACAAATTATACTTCAAGGCATATGTATATTTTGTCAACACAAAAAGTATACATACATATCTCTAAACACAATTGAGTCTATATATAAAGATTTGCATGAAAAGCAAATGACTCAAGGGGTATACATGTATATCTTAAAGTTTGCAAAATAGACGTATACATGAAGTGAAAACATAAGATCATAAAATATAGCCAAAATGGGGAATACAAGTTAGTATGCATGAATCATCAAAACTAGACTATACTAGCACATCTAATGGGTACAAAAAGGAGCATTCAAGCACAAACATATAATGATCTATTTGTGGCCCACAATATGTACAAGTATATATCCTAGTTTTAATGAAAAACTAACATCTAAACAAGTAATCAAATCATGTAGCATAAAACGGGACATAAATCATCATTACAAACATAAAACGATCATTATGTAAATTCACATATTATTAGAACTATGATGAGCATAATAGCTAAACAAATGGTGAGAACACAACAAATGATCCATATAAACATGGGTGATCTCAAAGGCTATACATGCATGTCAATGGTCTAATAATCATGGCATTTGACATACTAATCAAAAACATGAGGCATCAAAACAAAAATCATAAACATCCATATGATCATTATGTAGACGCATATACATTAGATCTAGGGCATATATATTAGTTTAAAACAAAGTGAGAACACAAAGATAAGTCCATTTTAAACATGGGTGTCTCAAAATAACTAAATATGTATATCACTATTCTAATAAATATGGCATAGGCATAATGAAAAATAAAATATGACATGCTATAAATCAACAACATGAAAAGCATGCAAATATAAACGGAAGTTAGAGATTGATACCAAAACCGATGAAGGCACCTCTCTAGTTCTCCAAACCAATGGTGGTCCTCCACCAAACTCCCCTTGAAATTGATGCATCCAAATAGTTTTCTTTAAGCACGGAACGCATCCACTTTAAGGCACCAACACTCTCACGTTATGCGAGAGCCCACTCCTACATCAAAAATCAAAGGGGTGGTCTTTGGTACCCATTTCCTTTTGGGTCCATAGGGGTTAGTATCTTTCCTAACCCAAACAAGATTATTTGCAAAATTTTCAACATGTAAACGATCATAGCAAAATCTAGCAAGGTGGCCCTTACGATTACAATGTGTACAAATGTACACATTAGCATACATGTTATGGTTGTGTCCGTGATGAGCATGTGTATGCCGTGATGGGTGTACATATAAAGATGGAACTTGTTTCTTGCGAACTAAGGTTCCAAGCGTGTATGATTCAAAGTACATTGGCTTAAAGTGGAGCCCAAACATTCAACACTTTTCTTCAACACATTTATGTCATTTTCAATACTAGAAGATAAAGTGGAGCATGCAAAAGATGTGCTAGGTGAAGCTACACTAGCATGGCAAACATGTGAATCTATATCAATTTTTAAAGATTCATTTTTCTTTAAAACAAAATCCAATTCTTTTGTGATGAAATCAATTTCATTTTTCAAAGCAAGGTTATCTTTTAAAACACAATCTAATTTTGAAGATAAAACCTCATTGTTCTTCAAAATATCATCACAATCATTTTTGCTTTTCAAAACATCAATCTCTTTTAGGGCAAGGTCTAGTTGAGATCTTAGTGAGTCACGTTCACTAGTAATCTCTTCCTTCTCTTGCAAAATCGATTCAAAACTTGAACATAAATCCTTCATTTCTTCTTTTAAATCAAATGTTTCTTTTTCAAAAGGTCATGTTTTTCCACAAAATTTTCAAGCTTAGAGGCAAGTTCTACATTCAAATTTTGAACTTCAAAACACCCATAGCAATATGAACTAGAGCTATCATCTAGTTGAGAATCTGATTGTACCTCAAGGGAGTCTTTCCCTTGACCATGAGGCAATGCTCGTCAGACTTGTCTCTCCTAGTTCTCCTTAACTTGTTGATAATCCTTGATAGCTCAAGAGAAGTCAATATGCTCCAAACTGCAAAAGCCGAATCATAATGAGCAAACACATGTAAAAGATCTTCATTAAGAGATGCTCTAAGTGTTTTGAGGGCTAATGCATTGGCCTTTCTATGCTTGCAATCATTGGGGTTGTATTCTTTAGTAGTGGCTTGATAAACTTTATGTCCTAAGGTTTTCAAATGACTACTCATCTTGGCCTTCCAAATATCATGTCTAGAAAAATCAAACATAGGAGGACTATCCATGAGTGCAAACTAAATGTGTGCAAATGAAAATGCAAATGAAGATTAGCAAACCAAGATCTCACTCCTAGGTGGTTAAACCTAATATCAGGAGCGTAGGCTCTGATACCAATTGAAATCACCTAGAGGGGGGGGGTGAATAGGTGGTAATGCTAATCAATGCACAATTAAAAATTTATGATGCAACAATATGAATATGAAACAAGTGAATATAGCAATGAATGTAGTGAACAAGTAATAGGAGCAATGAAAGTAGAGCAAGAAACAAGAGCAAGTAAACCAAATGCAAACACCGAGAATTTTTTCGAGGTTCGAGCACCCAGCTCTACGTCCCCGCCTTCACCCAGAAGGATTTCTAACCACTATAACTTCACAAAGAGGTTACAATTACACCGGAGTACCCAACTCCATAATCTCAAGTACAAGTATCTCTTAGTGATCAAAAGACCACAAACTCTCTATTGAAAAAGCCTCTTTCCCTTACAAGAACCCTGTAGAACAATGGTTAGAATTGAAACTCAAATATTGTAAGTGAAAAAAGAAAAAGAACTTGAGAGAGTTTAGAAACTAAAACTTCAGCGATGAGAGATTCTTCAGCACAAAAACCAAGGACCAAACTCTTTTGAAAGCCTTTGAAAACTTGAGTATTTTGCAAATGCTTGTTGTGAAAAAATCTCTACCCTAATGACCCCTTTATATAGGATTTAGGAAGAGTAAATATAGAAAAGTTTTACCTGAATGTAAGATGAAGAAATTGATTCTCTAATACAGCTAACCACATTTTATTTAAACTTAAGCACATTTTGAAAACATGTTAAAAATCAGCCTCCAGAAAATTAGCCATTACTGCCAATCTAGCAGATTGGTCAACTTTGAGCACATTTTTAGGTTGCAAACGTTCGAATTCAGAATAAGATATATAGTAATAATTTATAGATCTTTAAGTCTTCTTTTTAATGCAACTGAAATCAACTCAATATCATTTTTGATGAGAAAGTTATCAATAAAACACTGACAGGTATTAAAACAGAAACTGTAAGTTATTTTCAGAACAAGAATAGAGTTCAACCAAATATTTGACATCTTTAAAATTTGAATCTAAAAATTATTATTGAATAAGAAATTTAGATATAAATGTTAACTTTGAAATGCAAGTTAAATCATATTATTTGAATATAAGAATAAAAAGTTATGATAAGAAAACTAAAAAGGTGTCAAGCAAATTAGCAGAACTAAAACTGGTTCAAATCCAAAACCCGATATATGTACTTGAAATCCAAAACCGATTAAATCAAAAACCAAACGTATTAAATTTATGTGTGTGTATTTGAGCTTCAACCTATCCACTATTCTTTAACAAAACTATAAAACTAAAAACAAAACTAATGAAGTCTCTTGAGCCAAACTGAAGTCTTGAGCCATGCAATGCCATGCTATATCCTTCTCTTCTATGATCATTCCTTCGTGTGCCTTTTGCCTTATTTACTTCATGAACCTAGAAAGTCTTGCAATGGCCTTCAAAAATAGTACTAACCTGAAACTCATCTAGAACAAACTTATTAGTACCAATATAGCTCTTAAGTGTTTTGTTATCATCAAAACTCTAAACAAGTGGAGAGTGTAACCTCTTGGGCCAACAGAAAGGTCCCGTCAGGAACTGTGACTTTTGGGGTCTTGCCGAACTCGAGAGTCACCATGTTTGCAGTGACTTTCTTTTGCTCTGATTTTAGAGTCAGAACTACGGTATCGACTAGAGCTTGAATTTTGTCTTTGAGGAAAAAACACTTATCAGTAGGATGATGAGCCATCCTATGAAAGAGACAATAGTTAGGGTCGTCGTGCGTCCCATTTCATTAGGGCGTCGAACATCCGGCAGCTTCAATTTATTCCCTTTGTAGAGTAAATGGAATATTGCGACCACCTGTTCATCTTTGAAGGAGTACTATTTCGGAGGAAACTTAGACTTCTGATTACTGAAACCGCTCTTCTTGGGCTTCGAATGAAGGTCCCCTGACAATTCAATGGACATAGTCTCTTTCCCTTTAGCTTGGGAAGACTATGCCATGTCTCTGCGCTCTTTATTATTCATACCTCATTTGCCTTTAGGGATAGATGGTTCGAACTTCTTAGCCGACTTTTCGGCTATCTCAGCTTGTTCGACTAGTTCCTTCCAGGTATGGGCTTTGATAGCCCCCATAAGAATCTCCACTTGGTTGAGGAAGTTATGCCTACATGTCTGCAAGAGCATAGGTAATGGCATCCCTGTTGGGCACATCAAAGACAAGTTTTGAGCCGTTCAATGTACTCACGAACAGATTCGCCCTTCTTTTATACGATAGAGAGGAGTTTGTCTACGTCACCTCAGTATCATCCTCGTAGAAACAAGAAAGAAATCGAGTTTCTAAGTTGATCCAAGAATTGATAGAGCCTAGAGGAAGGCTTCGGAACCAGTCGAATGGTACCCCCTTCAGGGTGCCAATGAACAGTCTGGCCATGATAGCATCATTGTCTATAACATTAGCGGTTTGAGACCGGAAATAGTAGATGTGCCGGTTTGGCGAGCACTTACCATCATACGTATGTAACATTGGTGGCTTGAACTTTGGTGGTATGGTACTGAATCCCATTCTAAAGGGTAAGGACGAACTGCCCCCCACTTTCTTTAGTTCATCCCTCTGAGCTAGGGATGCAATCTGAGCTTGGATGCCCTTAAGAACTTCAGCGTCCATAGAAGAATTTTCCTTCGACTTCTCAATCTTGATTTGTTCATTGCTATGATGTTCTTCCTGATCATAGTTACTCCCGGTATCATTGTTATTCCGGTTGGTGAGGAGTTGAGCGAGCATCTATTGAATGTTGTCCAAGGCTTCTTGCTGAGCCTTAGAGGTTTGCTCTTGAGCTTCCAACCGTCGACGGAGGTTATCATTATCATTATCAGCCATATTTACTGATACTCTATCTGTACGTATCGAGCTGACTATCGCTGAAGAGGCATACCCATTATCTTCGTCTTCCTCATCAGACTATTAGAATAATCTTCTCATTGGTTCTGGTGAGGTTACTGTAGTTGAGGAGGATGGCTGCTCATAACTGTAGGGTATTGTGACCCTAAATCTGGTGTTTCGGAAGACACCTTCTTTGTGTAACAAGACTTCGCCAAGGCCCGGATTATATCCAGATCTGGAGAACTGGAGAAAGCAGCATGCGACACTCATCTGTCCCTACACGGCTCTCGTTCCCTTCCGATCATATTAACGGATGCAGAGGGCAGATCTTGCGATAACGCTCCTTTTGCGATGCTTCACAAGATCTTGTTCCGATAGTCGATCAAAAACTGATCGTCGGTCTGGAGGAGTGGCGGGGATTTGTCCTAACCGGCAATGGACTGAGTGGATTGTCACCAACTGATATCCCACTTGTTGACAATAGGAGGGGGAAGTCCGAAAAGATTCCGACTTCCGTTTGCTTGTCAAGAATTCTCGCAAGTTAGACCCAGCCAGGCTTAAGCGGTTTAGTGCGGAGGCTCTGTTGGATTGCGCATAGGACGATGCCCTGTTCTTTTCATCACCGCAAAGGTATTTAGCACTAAATAGTGCTTTAGCTCTAGCTTCGCGGTTAAGGACTTTGGAATATCCTTGGGTGCTAAAGCTGCATAAGCACCGCTGTCAACACTTAAGGGCGATCCCTTAGCTCCGCTGCGAAGAGCAAGCTTAGTGCTTGATGAACTGGGGAGTGGAGCACACGTGGTGCTTTGTCTGCTTCCTTCCTACGAAGGTGGTTAGCACTAGTTCTAGCTTCGCGGCTAAGAAATTTGGGAATGTCCTTGGGTGCTGAGCTTAACGTTCTAGGAACTGGGGGGCGAAGCACGCTGTGGTTCTTTGTTCGTTTCCTTGCTGCGAAGGTGATTAGCACTGCTAGGTGCTTTAGTTTCAGTCTGGCGGCTGGGAACTCTGCGCGTACCCTGAGATACTGGCGTTGTGTTTGCCATGTTATAGCAAATTCGCTCATAAGAACAAGGTTGGTGCGAGGAGTTGCTGCTCCTAAATTAGGCGAAGGTATAGTCACCGTTTTAGCTTCGTGGCTAATGACTTCGGCAAAGTAGGCAGGTATTTTGCCTTTGTCTTCGCATGATAGGTGAGCCTATGGCGTAGCTACGCCTGAAGCTTCATATAGAGCTTTCTGTTTTGGCCTCCACATCTGCTTTGGAAGAGGAGATTCAGGTTCGCAGAGAACCTGGCTAGCCTCGCGCGAGGCTGAGAGGAGTTGGAGGAAATCTGTTCAGCTACTCGCCCACTAGGGCTAGTTTCTGCTCTGAAACCTTGGTCACTGAGACCTTCCTATGCTTCCGTGCATCAAGTATTGGACCAACTCCAGAGAGGAGCTCTTCAAATTTTTCTTGGTCTAAATGAATGACCAGGTTTTTGAAGGTAACAGGCTCAAGATCCTGACCCTCCTTGTTACGCCAGAAGACCGTAGTAGGCTTGCGGAGAGCCTTATCTATCTCGACAGAGACTTGCTTCAAAGAATTAGCCAGAGGCGTTCCAGCTACGCCGACTTCCTTGCACTCAGCAGTGACCCGAAAGCCTGTTCGTCGTATTGCGACACTTGATTCCCAACAGTGGAGAATGCGTTCCCCAGCGGAGTCGCCATCTTATTTTTCATTGATTTTTGCAAAGGGGAAAACTTACAAAAGGGGGGTCGAGGAGCTAAATTACGAGTAATTCTTTGCAGGAAGAAGACTACAGGTAGATCTCCTCTGAGATTTCTGAAAAAATGTGCCGGTAGGAATCTGATCAGCGCGCGATCACTTTATCCCTTTGATGATGTGATCGATCAGACAATCAGATTGTCGCCTGATGGGATTCCCCTTTCGCCTGGTTCGGGGAATCAGAGAACAAAAGGTTGGTAAAGCCCTTTTGTTCTTCTCGAGCTGCCTCCGCTTGGGAATTCCTTCTCGCCTGGTTCCGAAAGTTCCTTGAGAGGGAGGAAGATCTTAGGATATTAGCATCCTAATTAGAGAAGTAATTCTCTGAATTCTTGGAAGCAAGAGAGTAGATCCCTATCCTTAGCCATCTCTCCTCTCTTTTTCGGGGCCTCTCCTCATGTATGCCTCTAATAGGCTATTTATAAGGAGGAATAGGGGTTTAATTGCCCTGAAAATCTGAAAACAGATTGAGTCAATCTGTTTTTACATCTGGAAAGTAGCCTCACCGCGAGACTAGAGACAGCTTTTGCGAAGCTTGGAATAGCAAGTAGTGCTGATCTCTTGATCCGCTCTGCTAAATGAGGGATGCGCCCATGATTCTTTCCAAATAACTGAAAGATTTCTCCTGATCTTCTCACTTGATTGGAAGAGTCAAAAGCTCATGGCAAATAACTGCCAAATTTGATCTCAATTAAATTTAATCTTAATTAGATTTGATCTCATCTAGAGATTTAATTGGTCAAAGGTGACCATAAAAGACCTGCAGCTAAGTCGTTGCGTTGAGCTCATGGCGGAGCTGGGAGAAGCACCTGGCGAATTTAAAAGAAAGCTCTTTAGTGGAGCTGGATAACTTTGTGGCGAAGCTACCAATCATTCTTCTGCGTGGCTGCGTGGGGTTTCGAGTGAAGCTAACTCTCTGCAGAGTTAACTAAGCATTTCTATGTGAAGTTGTAAGTTAGCTCGCAGCGAGACTGTGAAAGTGCTTCCTGCGATCTAAGCAACTTTGGCTTCATATCTCATGGGCTCGTGTGAGACTAAGTGTTGAGCTAACTTGTGTCTCTGGACCTGTTTGGGCCTTCTCACGAGCTTTCTTGGCTAACTGCCTGCTTCACTGGATCAGTAGAGTCCAAGTTATTGATACGTCCTCTTTAAGATGGACGAAGAACTAGTCGTCGGCTTGTCTTTCACTTGTCTTTTGTAGATGTCAACAAGTTAAACATTGCCCAGGCCAGTTACGAATCTTGTCTTTTTTAGAGTGTCAACAGTCAGGTGTCAAGTGATAACATGTTAAGTATCAGGTGTCAGATATCAGGTGTCACGTAATGCTCGACAACGTAAGCAGTATAAGTAAGCACGGTGTCACAATATAAATTGGGAAACGATCCACAAGTTAAAATATGAAACAATGTAGAAGAACATTTCAAACTCTTTACAACTATAATCATAACAATAAGATATTAAACTATTAATCAAACAACTGGACGGGGTGAGATTGCACTGGATAGACAAGTAGAAGGACATGCAAGCAAACAAATGAGGCCCGGTAGAACTGGATAAGCCAACCTGTAGAACTGGATAGACAACCGACAATCTGGATTAGACAGAGTTTGATCAGATAAGTGGTCAAGTGAGCAAGTAGGGTTAGGCTAAATTGCATAGACAAGTAAGGCTGAATAAACAAGTGGGTAAGCAGAGTTGAATATGATTAAAAGCAAACGGAGCTAAGAATGGCGGGAGCATAGCTACACCGTGTTAGCTGTATATAACGCTAAACATACAGTGGAGCTAGACTCCTGGCAGAGCTAGCGTGTAGCTTTAGGCTAAACCTGCACGACGGTGCTAATGCACGCAGCAAAGTGATATATGAACGTCAAGCTAATGCTCACAGCGAAGCCACACTCACGGCGAAATTAAACGCCTAGGACAAAGCTAGTGCAACGAATGCTGGGTCTTCGCGTATGGCGAAGCCACGCTTGCGGCATAACTAGATGTAAGTCACCTAGAGGGGGTGAATAGATGACAAGCTAATCAAATGCAAACTAATGCGGAATTAAAAACTATCTATGCAAACTAAAAACAATAAGTTAACACACAACGTATAACCAAAGAGTGTAGCCGAATTCCCGGTGAAGGGCTCCGGACTTCTCCTCAAGATTCCTCTAGACTAAGAGTTGAGGTGCTACTTTAGCTCTCTTAGTTTGATACAAGTGTACATACAAGTACAATGACAATATCAAGCATGTAAGGATATGATCAATACAAGAGCATGCAAGATATTTAAACAACCCAAGCATGTATATCAATAAAGCACAAGTATATCAAGCATGTGAGAATGTAAATAATAAAAGTATGCAAGATATATAAACACAAGTGAGGGAGGGAGAGATAAGCAATCGCAAACACGGGAGATTTGTTTTGAGGTTCGAGCCACTTGCTCTAAGTCCCCGCCTTCACCACTATGAAGAATTTTCACTATAATCAATCCCGCAAGATCACTCGGTGCTGCAACACCTAGAACAAGCTCCCTCAAGAACTCTTAGACCCGCA
The DNA here is from genome assembly GCA_038442645.1 of Agave tequilana. Taxonomy (NCBI): domain Eukaryota; kingdom Viridiplantae; phylum Streptophyta; class Magnoliopsida; order Asparagales; family Asparagaceae; genus Agave; species Agave tequilana. The sequence continues at coordinate 146,102 of JAVJIF010033537.1, read as the reverse complement.
AGACCCTCACTTATTCCCGCAAGAACAACACACGCGAACCCGCAAGCTCGCCGAGGCCGCAACCTCTATAATTGCTCAAATATAAGGGGTAGAACACTTGTGATCACTTCTCTTGATCACAAAAATAAACTCTCTCACAACAAAGATCCTAGAAGATAAATATAGCAATGGAAAGCTCAAGCTTGTGTGAGAAAAACTAAATAGATGTTGTAACACCCCAATCCCACAGGTACGGGACGTTACTGTGATGTATATACGCAGGTTTAAAATACCCTCACGTGTATACGATAAGCATCAGTACATGTAAGAATCCGAGTACGAAAGTACAGTGGTAATATACATTCTAACAGAAAGGTACAAGTGCACGGTTATCACAGAAAGTGACACAGTTTTACATGAATATTACATCAACAGAAAATATAAAAGTACAATATATGAAGAGATATACAAAAGCTGAGAGGTGCTCACGTGCGGCAAGAGGGCCTCCGGAGCCAAACAGGTGAGGAACTGGGAGGAAGAGCTACGACGATGTCTGAATTGCTACTGCACTCTGATCGCCACGGAAGGATCCGCTGCGCACTCTGATCAGTTACAGCAAGGCCACCATGGTCCGGGCTCTAAGATTTGGACATGAAAATCTAGGGTTGTCAGATGCAATCTCGCGAGTATATATGATAAATCCAAGTGGTATGCATATCAGGCACACGTATACATGATCAAGTGATGTGGTTCAGGCATGTAAGTACAGGCAATGACAAGTAACATAAAAGAAATTAAAGGAACGATAGGAAATCTGAAATGAAGTAAATACATGTATATCGATAAGTCTGAATCGGAAAACATGAATACAAAACGATGTCGGGTACAAATAAACATGCGACAAATACATTAAACATGCGATACACACATTAAACATGCGATAAATACACGTATGGACAAAACTAGTTGTACAAGCTCAGATTATGGATTCACGAGATTGATACGTCAAGGGGATAATCCAAATAGGATAATCCAAATAAGGAAACTCTGATCTATATACCACATACCCCATGTCGCCATCGTCTGAGTTCGTACAACTTGAGTTGTCCTCAGAGTAACAAAACTAAAGTGTGTCTGAAGTAATCATCATATGTCATAAAGCAGGGTGTCAACTCAGGGCATAACACTATAACTGGAGAATATAAAGGTATTGCATTTTAAGTTATTCAATAATAATAATCAGTACTGCTTGATATTTCAATCGCCTCCTTACCAGCGCCTCACATCACTGATAGTCCATACTAGAGCTCGCATTCTGTAGAACTCACTCGGGTCTGATATGTGAGTACCAGGACCGGAATAAAGAAGAAACCAAATATCACACATTTCTAATCTTATTACTGTTTGGTTGTTATGTTTTTATGTTATTCTTGTCCCTTTCCACTGGCGTCCCATAACACCGATAATTCACGCTTGAGCCCGCACTTCCAGTAGAACTCATCCGAACTCTGATACGCGGGTACCATCATTCGAATAGGGGAGAGACTAGATAACATATGGTCTAGGCGTTATCATTGTACTGGTATGTGTGGGTGTTAATATGCACTGAGAATGCTTATCACGCTAACACCAGGCAGCACAGGCCGAAGGGAGGAAGTAGCCCCACAGATTCAAGAGGTGGCCTCCACCACATGTGTGGTGTGGCACTTTGCTCCATGGGACGCTTTGCTTTGAGGGTTGATTCAGGAGGTAGCCCCACAAATTCAAGAGGTGGCCCCCACCACGTGTGTGGTGTGGCACTTTGCTCTATGTGGCACTTTGCTCTGTGTGGGGAATGGATTCTAAAGGTGGCCCCCACAGATTCAAGAGGTGGCCCCCACCATTTGTGTGGTATGGCATTTTACTCCGTGTGGTACTTAGTTCCATTCAGGATCCACCGGACGCTAGCACGATCGTGGGATACATCCTCGTCATCCCAACACCAGGCATGCTCTGTTGGACGCTGATATAACTGTGCTATTAACAAGTACAGGGGACATGAGTACAGGGGATACAGGAATTCAGGAGTACAGGAGTACCATAGGTCTAGTAACAATATAATAATCATGCCAAGTCTCCGTAAAAGTAATAATCATGAATATGCCATATAATACAGGTGACAGGTATAATAGTATCCAGTCAGGTGTCATACTATCAGGTCAAGGTGCTAGTACCAGGTGATAGCATATGTCAAGTATCAAGTGATAGCATGTTAATTGTCAGGTGTCATATATCTGGTGTCAAGTATCGGGTGTCAAGTGATAACATGTCAAGTACCAGTGTCATATATCAAGTGTCAAGTATAACATGTTAAGTATCTGTGTCAGATATCAAGTGTCAAGGTCGGGTGTTAAGTATAACATGTCAAGTGCTGGTGTCAGGCATCAAGTGTCAAGTATCACGTGTAAAGTATAACATGTCAAGTACCGGTGTCAGATCTTGTAACGCCCCGATCCCGCAGGTACGAGGACGTTATGGCGACGTACATACGCGAGGTGAATACACGCTCACGCGTATGTTAAGCCTCAGTACAGTACATTACCTCCATATAAACATGAGTTCCAGCACGAAAGAAGTACAAGAATACCTGCAGAAAGAGGTCAGCGATCATAACAGACATGAATAATAGGGACAAATAAGATAACGGAAATAAAGCACCAAGATACCTAGGAATAGTCCCTATGAGGAATCTCTGATGTGACTCCAAGGTACTCTCGGATACTACGGTACGCGGATCTCCAATCTGGGCACGCAAACCCAGGGTCGTCAGAAAGCGACCTAGTGAGTGGTAAAATGAAGGAGGCAGTAATATATACTATAGTACTACAAGCACGATACTAATATATAATGATGGGTAATAGTGATACCATATAATAAGCAGTAGAAATATATAAACATGAAAGCAGTGAAAATACATAAATATGTCATCTTTTAATACCATCACTACCTAGTCGGTTATTATCTGGTCATGTCTATAGTCGTGTCTAGTTTATATAATAAATAATATTTTCTAGTGGTGACATGTTGGAAATAACCATGGTAGTGGTGACATGATGGAAATGAACATGGTAATGATGTAAGTGCACAAGTAGATGAAGTATGTAACATAACCATCTCACTGTGTTGTGCCTATGCAGCAGATAGTCCATGCAAAACAGAATATATGTAATGCAGAGTATGCAGAGTATACATGTACATGAGTAGGATGCCACCATAGAAGGTATAGTATGAAACAATTAAGGTAAACATATACAGGTAACATGATGTCGGATAAAGTAGCATGGACAATAAAAAGATAGCATACATGTACCAGGCATGTCATGTGATTTATACAATAGTAGCGATCAGTACCGCCTGCTATTTTATTACTCTCTTCCAGTGTCCCATACCACTGGCAGTTCATACTGGAGCCCGCACTCCAGTCGAACCCATCCGGACATGGCCTACGGGTACCATTATCCAAACGAGAGAGTAACCAAATAACAAGTGTTTCCGACGTCACTATTGTGTATACTGGTTTATTATGTTAATTGGAAACCCATGGTCGAGGAGTTCTTATTGGGTGGATGTATCCGTGCATACCGGGATCACGGCCTTAAACAATCCCCTGGCTGCTAAGACCAGAGCCCTCCGCTAAGAGGGGAGCATGAATCAAGTAACAAGAGCTCATGGAGCAATTGGTAGGTAGCACTACTGTCCCCTGCAGTGGGACTAACAATATGGATCCAGTACATCACCCGATATGATCTAATCAACCATCAAGTCTCCCCCATACCCAAGTTATCTTTATGATCTTTAATATCAAGTATACAATGTAACAAGAACAACCACTGTACATGCTACGGGTAACATGATAACTGGACCTGAGCTCTGTTGATAGCGTAGAACAATATAACGGGAATCAGGAACAATATAACATGAACAAGATAACATGAACAATATATCGAGAAACGAGAACAATAGATGTGGGATTCCCACATATCGCATATCAACCGCTCTCATGTCCAGTAACGGGAAATCCGTATCAGTAACAGGAAACAATCATATAACATGAATATAGTAACATAGCACATTAATACATGTAATATGAATAAGGATAACCTGGAATAATCATACATGCAATAGGTGCAAGAATCCATATGATGAATGGAGAAACCATGCAGTCATGTGTAACAGTGATATGTCGAGCATCTATGTCACGATGGTGAAAACATAGGAACTGCCTGTATCCAGTGAACTGATGTGTCCGTGTGTTCGTGGACCATATATGTGTCGCAATAATCTGTGTGATGTCTCTGTGTGTGTACAGGTAATAACAGTGATCAGTGCATACATGTAACGGGGATATCAATATCAAATGACGGTATCCAGTGTACTAGTGTATCAGTATATCAGTAGGTCACAACATGCAGTCCTAGTGTCGTGAATCTCAATATCTATATAATGGTGAGACGTGTACATGAAACTACATGACCGCTATCCAGTGTCACTGTTATCTACATGCACTACTGTATTTAGTGTACCAGTGGGTCGGTCAGGGGGACAGTGGAGTAGTGACAAGGTCATGTATCATGAAGGACGCGTGTCCTTGTGTCCATGAAGCATTAGTGTGGAGTCATACTACTTATCCATGCAGTGACGGTGTCTAGTGATTCTTTAATTAATCATCTAACTTAATGTCTATGTTACAATACATACCGTTTCTCGAGTTAAGTTATTGTTTTATTGTTTCACCCACGACTTTAATAAACATGAATAAATAAATAAAATTTAGAAAAGGAAAACACTTACAAACTAGCCATGGGAAGATAGCCCTCTTTTTCACGATCGCAACGGATCCAGAATCGTCCAAATCGGAGTCCGGATGCTCCCGATATCGCTCGAATACTGTAATGGGTTGGATGCGGGTTTGGCTCATAACGGGTCGGGTCCAGATCTACAACCCAAACCCGTTTAACTTAAATGAAATGGGTAGTGGGTTTATGGGTTAACAGGTCGGGTTTTGGGGGTTTATTGGGTAATGGGTAATGGGTAAAAAGGGATTTGGTTTTGGGGCTCGGGTTCACAACCCGTTAAGGGGTGTGAACCCAACAGAAGATCAAGGGCGGCAGCAGCAGGGCTGCTGCTGCGCGCGCTGTGGCCGGCCAGTCCAGCCGGCCGGCGGCAGGGGGTGGGCCCGCCGGCGGCGGTCCCGGCCGGCGGCGGCGGTCAGGCCCCAAGGGGCGTGAGAGAGAGAAAGTGAGAGAGAGAGAGAGAGTTGACAGGGAAAGAAAAAGAAAAGAAAGGGGAAGAAGAAGAGGAAGGGGAGAAGGAGAGGGTGGCCGGCTTGGGGGCGCGCCTGGGGTCGCGGCCTGCGACGGCGGCGGCCGGCGGCGGTGGCAGCTGGCAACGGGCCGGGTCTCCCCTGGTTGGGGCGCACAGGAGAGGGAGAGAGGTTAGAGAGAGGGAAGTGATTTAGGGATGTTAATTAGAGAGAGAGAGAGAGAGTGAGTGAGAGAAAGTGTTAGGGGAAAAGAAAAAGAGAGATGGTTAAGAGAAGAGAGAGAGAGAGAAGGCGGTTGGATACAGTAAGGCGGTGGAGGAGTCTTCGTTGGGAAGAAAGGAGAAGAAAAGAAAATAAAGGAATAGTAAAATAAGAATATTTTATTATTATATTGGCCCAAAATTCGACCAGCTCCGAACAGTGCCCAAAAATTACAAAAAATAGAGAATATTACGCTGAGACGTAATATGAAAACGGTTTGTAGAAACTCAATCCAGTTTGCAAATTAAAAATCCTGGAAGCTGTCGCCGGTACCGGACGACACCGGTTTGGCCGGTTTTCGATAAATTCAGAAAAATTCTCAAAATACCCAAACGTAGCTCATGTGATTCTAAGACACAGGGTGCAAACGGATTCTCAAAATACGACTCCATTTGTGAAAGAAAAATCGTAAGGCCGGTTATCGGTATCGGTCGACACCGACAATGGAGATTTTCCAAAATAATTCAGAAAATTTCCAGAAAATCCTGAAAAATCTAAAATATTAGAAAATGATTTTTAAAACTGAAATCAGCTCAATCGGATTACTACGGAGGTCAAATCAATTTTATACGTCGTATCGCGTACCGATACGGTGATACATACACCGGGAAGCAGGGGGTTACAGATCTCAAGTATCAAGTGTAACATGCCACAGATCTCAGATATCAAGTGTCAAGTATCAGGTGTTAAGTATAACATGTCAAGTGCCGGTATCAGGTATCAAGTGTCAAGTATCAGGTATCAAGTATAACATGTGCCGGTGTCAGATATCAAGTGTCAAATATCAGGTGTCAAGTATAACATGTCAAGTACCGGTGTCAGATCTCAAGTATCAAGTGTAACATGCCGAATACCAGTGTCAGATATCAAATGTCAAGTATCAGGTGTCAAGTATAACATGTCAAGTGCCGGTGTTAGGTATCAAGTATCAAGTATCAGGTATAAAGTATAACAAGTCAAGTGACGGTGTCAGATATCAAGTGTCAGATAAATAACATGTCGGTGAAAGTCACAACATCATGTTTCAGGTAATCATCCGGTCATGAATATGGTATAGGGGAACAGTATAAATAAACATTTCAAACTCTTCACAACCATATTTATAACAATAATAATTTAGTTTATCAATTACTCATGCGAAGCTGAGCGAAGTAGGAGCAGATCTAGGCATATCCAGTATAATACCGGTTTAATGAGTCATAATAACGGTCGACAGGTAATCATAATACATGCTAATTTTAGAAATCACTCGTATATTATATACCAACTCGCATAATGAGGCATCATGTATTAAAAAGCAAGATAATAATTATTAGATATGTAACGATGGTAATAAAATATGAAACAATATAAGAAATGTACTCGCCTAAATTATTATCAAGCCCTAGAATAGAAGGCCTAAAGCAACATAAAAATTACTCGCCTAACACCGAAACGAAATATCAAAAAAAATCTGGGAAGTCCGCTAACACGTGCGAGCAGCTACTAGCCTATATATTAATATATATATATATATATATATTATATATATATATATATATATATATATATATAAATATTAGAGAGAGAATGAGAGAGAGTTTTTTTAGAGAGAGAATGAGGGTAATTGTTGGAATTGTTTAAAGGGGAAAAAATAAGGAAATAAAGAGGAGGGTATATTGGAAAATATGGAGATGTAATTAGGAAATGAGGGGATGGGTAAAAGTGGAAAGGAGGAAAAAAGGAAAGAAATAAAGAAAGAAAGAAAGAAGAAAGAAAGAAAGGAGGGGAAAGGATGGTCAGCGGCCGGTCCACCACCGGCGGCCTGGCAGCTTCGGCAGCACCGCCAGGGAAGGGTGCGTGCAGCGTAGGGCCCGGGGGAGGGAGGTGGTGGAGTTGGGTATATGGTTGGTGGTAGTTGTTGTTGTTGGTGTTATTAAAGGAGGTGGTGGGTGGTGGTTGATGGTGGTGATTGGTGGTGATGGGGAGTTGGAAGTGAAGGAGGAGATGATGGTGGGATGGTTGGAGTGGAGGATTTTAGTGGAATTGGTGGTGGATTTTAGAGAAGAAGAAGATGATGAAGTGTTGGGTTATGTTGAAATTGGAGGAAAGGAGAGGGAAATTGGGGATGGTGGAAATGGGGAAGGGAGGTGGGGAGTTGGGGGGTGTGGCGGCAGCGGCAGCCTAGGTGGTGAAGGCAGCGGCCATGGAGTGAGTGAAGGTGTTAGTGAGAAAAATGAAGAAGAAGGTGGGGAAGAATAGAAAGAAGGGAAGAAAGAAGGGAATTAAAAAGAGGAGGAGAGGGAGAGTATAGGAGGGGGATGGGAGAAATGGGGATGTTTCAGGTGATGGGGCTGCTGCTGCTGGCGCAGGTGCAGGTGCAGGGCATAGGTCGGGTTGCATGGGATGGGGACAAGGAAAGAGAAAAAGAAAAGAAGAAAAAAAAGAAAAGAAAAGAAAGGAAAAAGAAAATAGAAAAATATGAAAAATTAATAAATAAATATATTATTAAATATTTAAATTAATAGGATAATCTGGAACTAAAAAGTAGAGGAGTGAGAAAAAAAAGTAAGAAAAGAAAAGAACGGAAAATATTATTATTATTTAAATAGGGTAAAAATCGACTGTTTCAGAATCGCTCTGAGAAATTCTCAAAAATAGAAAATATTATTTTAATATACCTGGTGAAATTGAATTTGAGAAATTTAATATAGTTTTTAAATTAAAAATTCTGCAATCTTCCGACGGTACCGTCGACAAAAAAATCAGTCAAATTTTGATAAATTTAGAAAAATTCTAGAAAGTGTATTTAAATAGAAAATGAAATTCTAAGAAGTAATATAAAAGCCATTTCTGAAAATTTAATTCCTTTTGAAAACTAAAAATTTAGGAATCGGTCAGCGATGCTGATCGACACCGGTTTTGGAGATTTTGCAAAATAATTTTGAAAAATTTCAAAAAATCATGAAAAGTCTAAAATATTAGAAAAAAGTGTTTGAAACTAAAATTGGTCAAATCAGACTACCAAAAAGGTCAAATCGGGCAGTATGCCGGTATCGGGTTCCTGGTCCAGGTCAGGGCTGACTCTAAGACTGAGAATCCAGATCCGATACCCAATAACATAAGCAATCACAACCTAAAAATAAATACTAAAAGAAAATTAAAATAATACAATTGAAAAAATCAGGACACGTATCTGAATACGTATCCCAGGAACGGGGTGTTACAGATGTTGTGGTGAAAAACTCAAGAAATCTCTTTTGAAAACTCAAGAAAAAAACTCTTGATAAACACTTTTTTAATATGGAAGTTTAGCCCAAAAACTTATTGAAAAACTTCTGTTGGAGATGGGAAAATGGCTCTTGAAAACTCTCCAAAAATCTTACCTAAAACAGGCCAAAAGATCCCTTATTTATAGGGGATCAAAAACAAGCTGTTATGGCTCAAAACTTGGCCAGAATGGTTTATCGGTCGATTGCCTGGTCGACCGACCAACGATCAAATTTCTAACCTTTGGAGTCTGGCATTCTACCGACCTCAGACCCAGTATGTGCAATAGGTCAACTTTGAACACAGTTTTGAGGCCTAAAACCTTAGAATTTAGAAATAAGTATATATGACTAATTTGTAGATTTCGAAATCTTCTTTCTAATGCAATTAAATCAAAACAATATCATTTCTAAGTAGAAAGTCATCAATAAAATACTGAAAGGTGCCAAACTAAAAACTGTAAACTATTTTTAGAACAATAATAGGTTTCAACCCAATATTTGACATCTTTAACATTTGAATTAGAAAATTATTATTGAATAAGAAATGTAGCCCTGAAAGTTATCTTTGAAATGCAATTTAATCATGCTGATTGAACATAAGAATAAAAAGTTATGATCAGAAAACTATAAGGGTGTCGAGCAGATCAGCAGAACGGTCGGCCGTCCGATCGACCGAGAAAACTCAAGAGCTCTGCAAACTTAGTCGGTCGACCGGTCGGTCGGCTGATCTTTACTGCAGTCGACGGTCGGTCCATCGAACTCAAGTCATATGAGTTTGTGCACGTCTTGTGCACCGGTCGACCACGAACAGCCCAAAAACAGTTTTAACAACTCTTTAAAATACATCTTAAATTCTAAAATCTCCATAAAAATCTAAAAAAATAAGTTCATTAAAATACTTTGAAGTATAAATATGTGTGATAAAAAATTAACACATATTACAAACATATGAACTATTTTTGAGGCATAGAGTTAAAAGTTTAAAACAAAAACCGTATTTTTCAAAACTAAACTTTTGTGTATGTGTGTGTATAAGCTTGAGCATTCCACAACTAATCTATCCTTTAAATTTTATCTAAACACAAAATCTTAATGCTTACAAATATGGCACAAGTCTTGAAAATCTTCTCTTGAAAAACTTTCGCTATCTTGACTTGGTCCAAACTTGATCCATGAGCTAGTCATCTCATTGAGTACTTAATGCGATCTTGAAGTGCGAGCTCTTGAATGAACACGTGCTAGCTTCAAAATTTGACTTTGAATCTTTTGTTGAAGCTAAACACCAACTAAGATTTTGATCAAATTCTGAAACTAAATAAGCACAAGATTATTAATACTATAACTACATGAGTTAATCATCATGAAAACTAGGGTGATGGACCTTTAGGCCAACACTAGACACACGTGACGAAGCCAACGTATAACCGCTATGCTATCGTACATGGCGTAGCCACGCTCGCGACGGAACTAGCTGATAAAGCGCAGAGCTAAGCTCACCTGCCAGCAGAGCTGGTAGAGATCCTGAAGGTAAAGCCGAAGACTGAGTCTGAAGCTGGGGTCAAGCTCGCGAGTAGTGATAGACGCTAACGTGCACGGGCGGGCCAACGCACGTGAAGTAACGGTGTATGAACACTCTGCTAACACTACGTTATGCTACGCTCTAGCGAGTTTCACGATAAAAACGCTGAGCGCTAAGATCGCCTACCAGGCAGAGCAAAAGAGAGACCCAGAGGGTCTAAGCGCACCCCCTTTCGGGGAGTGGGCAAGAGCCCAAAAGGGCTAATGGGGTCAGAAGGCCGAGGGGGTACCTACAGAAGATATTAGTACACACAAGCACACATTTGAGCATGAGAAATAATAACGGAAGAATTGTAGATCAGTCAACCTCGCGGTAGGGCTACCATGAAATCCGAAGGTATTAAACCAAAGTCTATTAGATAGTCCGGTCCAAGGGCTAGATAGGCAAAACCATTCCGCCAAAACTATGACAAAACTCATAAGAGTATAGGGGGACCATTGGGTAGCCCGGGAGTAGTCTCTTAGATGTCTTTACCCTATCAGGTAGGTTCGCTCGAGGACTTTACCTGCAACCTGCACCACCGTTAGTCCAATCACACGCACAATATGAATATTGTCTATACTAGTTACAACAATCACACAGATACAAACAATACCACTGATATATCACACACCCATAGTATGCAACACACCCACAATTACAACAATCACCGATTCACAAATATAACATCGCCTGAACATAATACAGGTGCCCGCCCAAAATAAAACAAGTACTTGCATAGAAACTTGGAATACATCGTAAAACTCTGAAACTCCAAATGCCATCGCATCCAGTATATACACATATCACATAATAATATATATATGGATATAATATAGAGAGAGAAAGTGAGAGGAGAGAGAAATCAAGAGAAGAGAGATTACTAGAAAGAAAGAAAAAGTAAAGAAAAAGAGAGAGAAAGAAAAATAGAGAAGGAAAGAAGAAAGAAAAAAAGAAAGAAAGGGAAGGAGAGGGGGAAACCCCTGGTGGTTGTTGGCCATCGGCGGCGGCCAAGGGGTGGCCCGCGGCCGGAGGGGAAGGCAGCGTGGTGGCCTGGCCCGGGGACAAGGTTTTGTGGTGGAAGTGGAGTGGTGGTGAAGGTGGTGGTGATGGGTGTTTGTGATGGTGTTTATTGTGAAGAAGAGTGGGGAGGAGATGGTGATGGTGTAGGTGTTATAGTGGTGGTGGGTTGGTGGTGATTGAGGAGGAGTTGGTGGTAAATTTGAAGGTGAAGATGACTGTGGTGGTGATGCGTTTGGGAGAAATTAGAGAAGGGGAGGTGGTGATTGAAGAGGTGAGGTGGAGAAGAGGGAGAGTAGGGTTGAGAAAGGTGACGCCGGCCTGGGAGGGCGACGACGTGTGTGTGGCTGGCGGTGGTGGGTAGGCGGCGATGGAGAGAAGAGAGGGGAGGATATGGCTGGGAGTGCGAGATTGAGAGAATGAGAGAGTTTAGAGAGATAGAGAGTTTAATGGGGAGAGAAAGTGAGAAAAGAGAGAAAGGGATGGGGGTGGGGTACGGTGGAGGGAGGGGTTAAAGTCGGCAGGAGATGGGGGAGGTGAAGGGAGCAGGTGGGGAGAAAGAAAAAGAAGAAAGAGAAAAGAAAAAGAAGAAGGAAAAGAAAATGAGAAAAATAAGTAAATAAATAAATTATTAAATAATAAATTTAATAGATTAAAATGGGAGAATTAAGTAAAGGAGAGGAGAAGGAAAAAAACAAGAAAAAAAAAGAAAGGAAAAATAAAATATTATTTAAATCGGGTAAAAGTTGACTGATCCAGAAATGTTCCCAAAAGTTCTCAAAAATAAAAAATTTTATTTTAAGTTACATGGTGAAATAAGATTTAAGAAATTCAATCTTATTTTCAAATTAAAATCCTAGAATCAACTGATGATACCGGCCGACACCAAATCCGGTCGAGTTTCGATAATTCAGAAAAATCCCCAAAAATGTTTTAAATTAGAAATGTGATTCTTGAAATAATGTAAAAGCAGATTTCAGAAATTTAATTTCATTTATAAATTTAAAATTCGAGAATTGACCAGAGATACCGGTCGACACCGATTTTGAAGATCTTACAAAATAATTCGAAATTTTTTTAGAAAATTATGAAAATCTAAAATATTAGAAAATAGTATATATATAATTAAAATCAGTAAAATCAGATTATCAGAAAGGTTAAATCTGGCAGTACACTGGGATCAGATTCCCGGTTCAGACTCGACTAACTCCAAATCCAGAAATCCAGATCTGATATCAAACAATAATGTAATAATCACAAAAAAAAAATAAATACAGAGAAAAATTAGAAAAATATGATTGAAAAATTGGGATACGTACTTGGGTACATATTTCGAAAACGAGGTGTTACAATCTATCCACCTTACAAAAATTTCATCCTCAAAATTTCGATGAGGGAGGAGATGAACAAAGAAGAAGCAAGAATGACGGTGACAATATGATAAAGGGGAAGCAATAAGGAAAGATCACCAACTCAAGTCACAAAAGTCAGATAGCAGTTAAAGTGATACTCTCGACACTCCTGCTCTGGGCTCTGGAATACTGGCGATGTCAGAGTTCTGATAGAACTGGTGCAGTGTTCTTGATCTTCCTGAATGAATAACTACTTTTCATTGGATCTCTAAACCCACACACGAACCATAACTCGATCTTCTTCCCAAGTCTATGTCCCACAGTATTGGCTATGGCGAGAACTCGCGAACATATCTTCAGCTGCTGCTGTTCCACCGTGCTCTTGAGTACTCCTATCAGATCGTCATTCACCCTACTAGAGTCGTCACAAGTAGTGCCAGAATCGTTACGCTTTCCTTGTCTTTTCATGCCTGAGTTGGTCGAAAAGACAGCGGGAAGGAGGAACTAGAAAGTGAAAAGATGCAGAAAGAAGAAACTGAAAGGTGAAAGGATAGAAGAGTCTCAAGATTCAAAGAAAGAAACATGAGAAAAAACTGAAAAGTGAAGAGATAGAAGGGATTCAAGGAATGAATATCAAGGAAGAAGGATAACATCGTACTTGTAATTGGAATGCATAGCTAGGACTCATGCACTCCAGGAGCAAATTAATATCTCATTAATTTGCCGACTGGTTGTACTAAAGATCAGAAAGCCTAGGCTCTGATACCATCCTATAACATCTTGGTCTCGCGGGTTAGGAGATGTTATTACGACGTATATATGTAGTCAAAAATACCCTCACATAATACGCTAAGTATCAGTACAGGTAAGAATCAGAGTACGAAAGTGCATGGTGCATTATACATTCCAATATACGAGTACAATTATAAAGTTATCAGAGGATGTGACATAATATTACATGAATATTACATCACCAAGAAGCGTGAAATATGAATACAAAGAAAAGGAATATAAAAAGGTTCTCATGAGCTACAATAGGGAAACTTGAGAGCTGAGTAGGGCCTAGGACAAAAAAGCTCTGGATGGTCCACCGATGATCCACGCTTCGGCTGCACTACTCTGATCAGCAACAGGGAGCCTAACACGATCCAAGATCTGAAATCTGGACATGAAGGTCTAGGGGAGCCAGAAACTATCCAACAAGTATATAAAATGAAGCCAAGTAGCGTCCACAGGCAAACACATGTGTATATGATCAAGTGATGTGATTCAGGCATACGTGTACAGGCATTGACTAGTAAGCTTAAACGAGAAATTAGAAGTCAGTAGAAAACCCAAAAATCTAGTAAATACATGTGTATCAATAAATCTGAATAAAGAAAGCATGTACTGAAAACCGAATTGAATGCATAGGTACACATAAGTATACAGTGAGACCTCAGGTATTGTATTAAATTTGAGTATGGACAAAATTAGTTATACAAGCTGAGACTTTAGATTTATGAGATTGATACATCGAGGGGATAATCCAAATAAGGAAACCCTCCTCTATATACCATAAATCCCATGTCGCCGTTATCGAAGTTCATACAACCTGAGTTGCCCTCAGAGTAACAGAACAATAGTGTGTCTGGAGTAATCATTATGTCACAGAAGAATATATATATATATATATATATATATATATATAATATATATATATATATAAGGGATGAGTAGGATAACTTAATCGTATGGCAATAACGATCAGTGTCGCCTGTTATTATAATCACTTCCTTCCAGTGTCCCATACCACTGGACGTTCACACTAGAGTCCGCCATTCAGCAGAACACATTCGGACTTTGATACGCGAATACCATTTTCCGTATGAGGGAATGACTCAATAACACCCGTTTCTGACATTATTATTATTAACAATTAAGTTATGGCTAGTACAAGATAGTGTCTGGTGTCACACATCAAGAGTCGGTGATCGGTAGTTAGTACAGGTGTTAGCATCATAACAACCAATTATTAAATTAATATTATTAAGACTCATTCAATCCATATGTTTTGGTATGTGTTACCAGTACACATATATTCACATATGAATAAAACGAGTTAAATTATTGAAAACTGATGGGACATCAACTTATCATGTTCATAATGGGCCCTATTCATACCCGAGACAATGACCTCACGTGATTGGGTTTGGACCCAATACCAGCCGCTAGGCTGTAAGGGTCTTAGCCTTGAAGGATGAAATTTAAATAGGGGTGCCAGTGCACCCCCACCAGAACACCTGTGGCCTCAGGTCATTCTGAATAGCGTTGCAATATCGAGCAATTATAAAGATGTACTTATTGAAGCCATCAGTTTTCTCTGTCCCAGTGTAAGTTGTCCAATTATTACAGGATTTATATAATTATCAATTTACGGGAATAGTAGGAGCATGATACAGAAGTAGCAGGAGTACAAGAGTACAATAGTACTGGAGATACAGGATTACTGTACATAACAGGATATAATAATTGAATTCCCGTAAATATAATAATCATAAGTTAAGTGATTAACATACTAGGTGTCAAGTGCTAACATGTCAAGTATCAGGTGTCAGATATCATGAGTCACATAATGCTCAACAAAGTAAGCAGTATAAGTAAGCACGATGTCACAATATAAATCGGACAACCGATTCCACAAGTTAAAATATGAAAACAGTGTTGAAGAACATTTCAAACTCTTCACAACTATAATCATAACAATAAAATAACTATTAATCAAACAACCGGACGGGGTAAAATTGGACCGGACAGGCAAGTAAGCAAGCAGACAAATGAGGCCCGGTAGATCTGGACAAGCCAAACTGCAGAACTGGACAAAACTGGATAGACAACAGACAATCCGGATTACATAGAGTTGATTAGATAAGCGGCCAAGCAAGCAAGCAGGGTTAGGCTGAATTGTATAGACAAGCAAGACTGAATAGACAAGTGGGTAAGCAGAGTTGAATATGGTTAAAAGCAAAAGAAGCTAAGAAGGGCGGGAGCATAGTTAGGCCGTGTCAGCCGATTATAATGCTAGGCATACGGTGGAGCTAGACTCCTGGCAAAACTAGCGTGCAGCTTTAGGCTAAACTCGCACAACGGGGCTAATGCATGCAATGAAGCGACGTACAAATATTAAGCTAACGCTCACGACAAAGCAACACTCACAATGAAGCTAAACGCCTATGACAAAATCAGCGCAACGAATGCTGGATCTTCGCGTATGGCGAAGACACGCTCGCGTCACGACTATGCGCACATGACGAAGCCAGCGTATAACTGCTATGCTATTGTACATGGCGTAGCCACGCTCGCGTTGGAGCTAGATGATAAAATGCAGAGCGCAAAGTTCGCCTACGGCAGAGCTGGTAGAGATCCCGAAGTTAAAGTTCGAAGACTGAGTCTAAAGCTGGGGTCAAGCAAGCGAGCAGTGATAGACGCTAGCCACGTGACGTAGCCAACGTAAGTGAAGTAGCGGTATATGAACACTCTGCTAACACCACGATGTAGCCATGCTCGGGCAAGTTTTGTGAAAAAATGCTGAGCGCTAAGCTTGCCTACCAGGCAAAGCAAAAGAGAGACCCAGAGGGTCTAAGTGCACCCCTTTTCGGGGAGTGAGCAAGAGCCCAAAAGGGCTAATGGGGCCATAAGGCCGAGGAGGTACCTGAAGAAGATATTAGTACTACACTAGATCACATCTTAGCACATCTTAGCAGGAGAAATAATAACAAGAGAACTGTAGATCGATCAACCTCGCGGAGGGGCTACCACAAAACACGAAGGTATGACACTGAAGTTTATTAGATTGTCCAGTACGAAGGCTGGGTAGGCGAAACCACTCCGCCAAAACTATCACTAAACCTATAAGGGTATAGGAGTACCTATTCGGTAGCCTGGGAAGTGGTCTCTCAGACGCCACTACCCTATCGGGTAGGTTCGCCCGAGAACTTTAACTACAACCTGCACCACCGTTAGTCCAATCACATGCACAATACAAATATTTGTAAATCACATAGAAGGGTGAATAGGTGATGGCTATACTAAATGACAAATAATATGAAATTAAAATTTACTTGCTAGCAACCTATCAAATACCAATCACAACACAAGAAATACTTGCAAATAACTAAACAATATAAGTGTGCAAGTAAGTAAAGAGAGAAAGAGTAAGCAATTATAAATACGATGATATTGTTCCGAGGTTTGAGCCACTGCTTTACGTCCCCGTCTTCAACACTATGAAGGATTTTCACTATGACTTATCTCATTGGATCGTTAACCGTTACAAGTTCTCATTAGAACTCCATGGACTCACAAATCCTCTCTCGCGGTTCCGCAATCTAACAATGGAGCTCACTAGCTCACTTGAGGCCGCAACCTCTACAAGTTCACAATAGAAAGAAATCAGTGATCTTCTCTTGATCACAAAAGGCTAACAAGCATAATCCTATAAACAAGATGTGGAGATGAAACTCTTTGAGATTGTGTAGTAGAAATAGCTTGTAAAGATGTAGAGGGAAGGCTCAAGTTAAAAATCAAGAATGTGAAATTTTGGCTCAAAAGAAAAAAGACTAAAACTTGATTAAATCTTGTTGTAAACTTATAAAAAATTTGTTGTTGGATTTTTCTACAATCTCACTATTTATAAGGGATGAAAACATGAGGAGAAAACCCAAAAGAGTCATTGGGAAAAGACCCAGAAAAAACAAAAAGAAAACTAGCCGTTGGAAAAAAACAGAAGGAAATCCTTCTGCTGGTCGACCAGTCGATCGATGGCCAATGGTTAGATTTTTGATGTTGGGGATAGCGGTCGACCAGTCGGTGACCATTTATGCCAACTAGAGAGCAAAGCTCTTTATCGGTCGACTGGGTCGGTCGATCGGCCCAACCGAGAGCAAGGCTCTTGCAAACTATCGACCGAACGGTTGACTAAAGTGCTCACAAACCGCTTGGGGAAATTTTGTGCATGTCTGTCGATCACGCGGTCGACCGATTGAGCAATTTTGCTCTATCTATGGTCGACCGGACCGGTCGACCTCGGGCCAAAAACCTAATCTGTAAATCTTTTTGAAGTTAACCTTTTTCTGACAAAAAAAAATTTTGTCTTTAAACACAAAATAAAGTTCTAGGCACTTGATAGAACCAATGTGTGAGCATAGATCAACACAAAACAAAGTTAGAACTGTATTTTGTAAAAACACTTTTCTAAATTGAAAACCAGTTTTTTCGAAACTCGTTTTTCGAAACTTAATTTTGAAAATGACGAAGAGAATAGTTCTGAACTCTTTTTAAAACACTTTAGGAATATGAAAGATATGTATGTGTGTGTCAATCCTAAAAGAGCAATCAACCTATATCATCTTGGTTTTAACAAATGACTATAAATCCTATCTAAAATGCAAAAAATAAAAACAAATCTTGATATAGTCTTCTCTTGCAATCTTGATCCTTGACCTCGTCTACGTGCTTAGGCTCTGGGATCGACATGTTCTTGGCTTCCAAACGTCTGAGTCTTATGATGGAGCTGAAATGCAACAAAGAGTTAACATGAAACTTTGCTAAATGAAATTGTTAAAAATATAACTGCATATATTTTGTTATCATGAAAACTAGGGATAATGGCCTTTGGGCCAACAATCTCCCCATTTTTGATGATGACAAAACACATGAAGTTATCACAAGTAATTTGGAAAGAGATTTCAAGCTAAGCTCCCTCTAAACAGATGCATATATCAAATGTGACATATAGACAAGATGCATCAATAATAGCATATGAATAAGATATACAATTAAGCTTTATGCAACCCGTCTATGTATACCATGAATACAGAATTACAAAAGTGCATGCACAAACGGTTTCCTCCAATCAAACAATAACCTCCAATCTCCAAAACAATTGGTAAATGGTTAGTTTACAAAGGACACTAAAGAACACAAACACACCGCATACCACACAAAAAAGATATGTATCAAATATCAACCATAAAAAGAGATACATAACTTTTCAAAGACAATAGTGATATCATAAAAGAAATTTGTCCATACAAAGGCTCATGCCAACCTCAAAAAAAGTTTCAAACTATAAAATAGGTACTACAATATAAAAACACATGCCCAAACACCAAATACTACATGTCCACATAAAAGAGTACAAAAATAAAGACATGAAAACATAAAAACTCCTAGATAACTCCACAAAATCTCTCTCCCCCTTTTTGTCATCAACATAAAAGGAGTCACTCTTCCTGAAAGTCTGGGTCTTCAGGAGGAGCTGGTGCCTCAGAAGGAGATGGAGGAGGTACCCTGGGGTCAAATGGAAGACCCAATGTAGGACGAGCCTGCACGTGGCCTCTCGGAAGAAGAAAAGGCCAAGCGTTCCTACTGTAGCTCTCATCGGCGCACGTCTGAAGGTAGCAAATGGATGAGCAGACCTATTGCAGGTTGTTCTAAACGCCTTGCTCAATCCTTTCAAAATGAGCAGTCATATTCATATCATGTTCATGAAGCTGAGCAGAGAGAGCTGTATATGGGTCAACAAAGGCTGAGGAGGCTGAAGAGGATCCAGGGGTAACAACAAGAATGATAGGAGGGGCTAAGGAGTAAGAGCACGCTTCCTAGCACGCATCCTCTTAAGGAGAGGGCTGTTGATATCAATAGATAGTTCGACGGATCATTCAGTAGAAAGATTAAATTTTAATTATTGAGTAATCAGTAATGAGCTTCCCAAATGGTAAGTGCCAGTTTAGAATCAGGAGGTGCTCAGAAACCATGAAGTCGATGATGAGCTTAGGAATGTTTACTCTAATGCCTTTCAGAAGGAAATAGGTTACCCGAGCATGACTATATTCTCCTAATTTTGGTAGGAGATTATAAAACACTATCTTAGTTAGGACCTGGGTGGTGAGCGTGTAATACTTCACCTCCTCGTTCCTAACTAAGGCCGGGTTATCATCATTGTGAAGTAAGAAAGATGCGATAAGGGCAGATTCACCGTCAGATTCAAAATCATGTATATCAACATTATATATCTACACTCTCACAGGAGAGATGTAGCAGATGAGAAAATCTATCTAAAGAAATATTAATTCCTTGCCTAGAACCTTAGATCTGATTTGATTATTTTGAAAAGTCAGATTAGAGTTGAAATAATGCACAAGCTTAGGGTGGACATGTTCCTTAATGGTGACTAGGTATTCTAGAGAGCTTGTGTTCAAAATATTTGCAAAATTTAAGTGCTCAAAATCAACAAGCACTACAGTTCTACCAGAAACACATGTTTATTATGGATAACAGAAAATCTATGTGATGCATTCTGAGAAACAAAAGAATTTGATGAGGATTCGAGTTGTTTACACTTCTCAAATCTAAGCCTCTTAGACATAGTAAAGATAGTAAGATGATAATCAAGATTTTTGCATGAATTTTAGAAGATTTCAAGAAAATTATGAAATAAAGAATATTTGAGAGATTTAGGGATTATACCTTGAAGAAACTAAAATTTCTCCTTGAAAACAAGCAAATATGAAGATTTGAGGTGAGATCTAATAAATTTTAGGGATTAATTTGAGTTTGGATGGGTTTGGGAGAGATGGTATGAAGAGAATTAGGGAGGAGAAGAAGAGGGAGTCAGTGGAGAAGAGAAAATGAGAGAGAGATTGGGATTTTAGGGTTTTAAAAACAGGAAAAAACACACAAGACCCAGCTGCCCGGTCGACCAGGGTCTAACCGAGAGCATCTCAGTTTCAGTCGGTCGACCGGCTTAGGCCAAATTTTTCTGTTTCAGGTTACTTTGTCGACCGTCCGGTCTACCGAACCTATTCCAGGTTAACTCGGTCGACCGGTTGGTCGACTGGGACAACCCAAAAAGCAGTTTAAAAAAATTTAAATAAGGGTTTTGAAAAATATTTTAACTTGGATATTTTTATACATAAAGCAGAGATAAAATACCAGAAATCTTATAAGCATAGAAAACAAAAAAAATGATATCAAAACAATTTTATTTTATTTAAAGTATATTTATCAATAATTAACTCATATATTAAACAATTAAAAACCAAGATATTGAGCCGAATACTCTTAATGGGTTCTGAACTTCTCCTCATCATTTCTCTAGATGAGAGTTGAGGCGCGCAATTGCTAACTTAATTTATTGCTTAAATATGATAGCCAACCACAAGATAGATATACAAACAAAAAATATATCATGTATATAAAAAAATAATCTATATATACATATATACAAAGATATCTATCAAACATGTGAGCATGAAAAAATACTATAAACATGGGCAAGCAATTCATGGGCTAGTAAAGAACAAAAACAATATTAAAGGACTAGCTCAAGTATACGCAAGTCATAAAACAAAAAAAATCATGTAATCATAACTAAAGCATATTAACAAACAAGAAAAGCTAGATATTCTTATGCATATATAGATCTAGCTAGAATTTAAATTTTCAAGTGGAGAAGTTACCAAACCATAGACAATCTCCAAAATAGGTGCTTCATGATGGCGATGCAATATGACGGTTGATACTTTGAGCTCCGATGCATCCCCACCAAGGCACCATCTCCCCCTATGTCTTGGAGGAGGACGACACGCCTACATCAATTAAGTTGGGTGTGTTCTTTGGTACCCAAATATTTTTAGGTCCTATAGGGTTAGTACTCTCTCGAACCCAAACATTTTTGTTTAACATATTTAAATTTGCATAATAAAATTTTGCTAAATGGCTTTTGCGGCCACAATGTACACACGTGTATACTTTGCCATACATGAAAGCATGCTTATGTTGATGTATATGTGCATATTTTTCATAGTGTGTGTGAGATGAATAAGATGTATGTTTTCTTTAGGTTCTTCCCTTTGGAAACATAGAATTAAATTTGTTCAAATCAAATGCATACTTTTTCAAAGTGGTATCCAAAACATCAATACGTTTTTGGATATCCACGAATTCATTTTTGTTAAAAGCAATATTAGGGTTTTTGCCCTTACAAACAAGTTTATATTTTTCAAAATCTTATTTTATTATCTCAAAAGAAATAGATAAGTTGTTTTTCTCTTTAAGAACATTTTTTTAACTTATTCTTTAAAAAGTCATTTTCCTTTTTTAATTTTTTATTTTGTGCAAGAGAAATTTCATATTTATTTTGTAATTCTTTAAAAACTTGTGCAAGTTCATCCATAGTTAAATCATTATCTTCTAGAGAGGTTTCAAGATTTACCATGGAAGTCTACTCTTCGTTTGCCATGAAGCAGACTTGTGCGGCATCAATTTCCTCTTCGAAATCTGTTTTCAAATCATCCCAAGTGGCTACCATCGCCTTCTTCTTTTTATGCAAGTTCTTGGATGTAGTGACTTGAAGTCAGGGGCAATCCGTAATTAGATTGCCCGCCTTCTTATAGTGAAAGTAAGGACCAATCTCCTCCTTCTTCTTTTCAAATATTCCTTAATGTCTTCCTCTTAAGTTGCTTTGTCTTTCCTTCTTATAAAACATTTTGCCCACTCTCCTAATGAGCATGGCAAAGTCTTCATCTCCATCTTCGGATGAATCTTCTTCTTCGATATTGGAGGGAGTAGCTTTGAAAGCAATTGATTTCTTCTTTGGAGTCTCCCTTTCTTCTCTCATCTTCATTTCCATCTCATGGGCTTTGAGATTTCCAATGAAGTCGGAGAAATCTATCTCTTCTCTATCGTTGAGCTTCTTAAGAATTATCGCCTTGACTTCCTAATAGAGTTTAGAGCTGCACACAAAAAATACAGAATTTCAGAACTTTATAATAGGTAGTGCAAGTACTCAGTACTACCACTATAGTAAGTGGCTATGCGGGTCGTGTTCCATAAGGAGGGACTAGCGATGGAAACTTTTTAGTAAGTTCTCTTTTAGGCTACAAAGAATGGTTAAAGTTCTTCTTTTGTTCTTTAAAAGAGAAGAGAGAATATAAGTTACAGTTAAGTTAGGAAGAAGGTGGTAGATTGAGAAGGTGGAGAAAATAAAAATTGATATATACAAAGAAATTGAAAAGAGTGATAAAGTTGAGAGATTGTGGTGATCTAAACTAAAGAATTAAAGAAAGAAAGTTAAAACCTAAAAAACTTACTTACCTCTTCGGCGCTTGCTTATCGTTGACCCGTATTGACGATGTACCTTTATTTGAAGGCGAGCGAAGTATGACAAATAGGATCTTCCCTATTCCCGATTTACACTATGAAATAAAGGGGGCGAGCTATACTACCATAGAAATGAATATCCATCATCATAGGGCACTTGCAAGGGCAAGGCAACTTCTAAGCTATCAGATTCATTTGGATCCACAAACACAGAAGAGGAAAGCAAAGAAAAATAAGAATAGAAAAGAAAACTTCGATTCGATTCAAATAACAATGAAAGAAAAGATTACTTACACTGGTGTCACCCTCAGTATAAGCTTACTTTCATTCCTCTATAAAAGTCTCCTCTCCTCTCAGTTACATAAAGAAAATAAAAATTATATAAAAGAAAATTAAAAACCTAAGTTACAAACTACAGATTAGCCTAAATTCTACTCTCTGCTTCGTCATTTTTTCTGGTCTCTGAAAAACCCAGTTTTTATAGGTAAACCCAACGGGGAGAAGCGTACAAAGATAAGGGGAGCAAACGGTCCCCCAACAGAACCCAACAAGCCGAGAAAATGCAGCTTTGGCCGCGTTTCTGCGACCAGGGGTATGGCCAGATGGCCGCACCCGGGGGGTGGAGCTGCCTGGTTTCGTGATATGATGTTATCTCCTTCTGGATTTGCAGTTTTGGGTCCTGGATTTGACGAATGGCATTTGATCTTTGACTTTAACCAATTATTTGTAGAGATTTGTTTTAACTGGTTTTCAACCGATCTGATTTGCCCTGATCTGCCTTGATTTTCTAATTTTGAATTAATTCTGAATTAAATCAGAATTCTGATGGGCTTTTGGGCTCGTTTCTCTTTCCTTTCCTTTAGCAATGGGCCTGCATATAAATTAGACAATAATTAGAAATAAAAGCAGAGTTTATTATATAATAAGTATGAGAATGTGACAATGTATGTGCAATATATGTGACCGATCACTTCTCAAGCTTTGGGGAGAGCTCTAATGACCTTCCGAATCTTTTGATAATTGTCAATGGTGTTACCTAAAGAAGATAATCTATTAGTAATCTTAGTGAACCGAATAAGCATCTCATTAATACTTTCATCTTCAAGGTTGTAAAAATCTCATATTGAGAATGAAGTAGTTCAACTTTAGATCTCTTGACTTGTGATGTCCCCTCATGAGTAATGATTAGATCATTCCAACCTCATAAGCAGATTTGCAATTAATTACATGAGAAAATCATTATCATTTAATGCTTGTGTAAGTATATATTGGGCTTTAGCATTGGCCTTATAGTCCTTAGTGGTTACTTCGGACCATGTATCCTCATCACCGTGAGGTTCAATGAATTCTTTGGTTTGGCCTTGGCTACTCTAACCCCTAAGGACTTGAGGAAGAGGTTCATCTTGACCTTTAAAATGGGGAAGTTCAACCCATCAAATTTGGGTGGAGACTTGATACTAGAAAAATCGTGTGATGCCATGAAAACAAGTAAAGTGCACAAACAAATAGCAAATACAACAAATGAATATAGCCAAATGAAAGGATCTCCCTAAGGTGGTTAAACCAAAGTTAGGGTTAGGCTCTGATACTAATTGTAAATCACCTAGAGGGTGAATAGGTGATGGCTATTCTAAATGACAAATAATGCAGAATTAAAATTTACTAGCAACGTAGCAAATACTAATCACAACACAAGGAATACTTGAAAATAAGTAAATAATATAAGTATGCAAGTAAAAAGTGAGTAGAGTGAAGAGAGAAAGAGTAAGTAATTGCTGATATGTTCCGAGGTTCGAGTCACTGCTCTACGTCCCCTACCTTCAACACTATGAAGGATTTTCACTATGACCGATCTCACTAGATTGTCAACTGTTATAATTTCTCACTAGAACACTGATCGGGGTGGAACTAGCACTCAATGTGTGTATTATATGAAATCAAATGAAAAGCTTGAATGTGCTTAGTATACCCTCGATACTTCCGTTATAGCATTGGCTTAACGGGTCGTATCCACAGGGAAGGGAGGCGATAGAAGCATTAACAGTCTCTAGTCACGTCAGATGTTAACAATTCTTCTATGTTGAAAGAATGAAAAAGAAAAGAAAATGAAAACAAGCATGTGATAGGTGAGGAGAGCGATGAAAACGTCGATAAGAAAATAAGAAGAGGAACTTGAAAACGATTTCTAAAACAAAGGTAAAAGAAAACTCATGGCTACTAACTACTAAGTACTCCACTAACCATGCTAACCTCTTCGAGATAGTTGCCTCACATTTTGATCCTCGGCCATCACAATCCTTATCTTCAAGAAGCAATACAAAGCATGGCTCATGGATGGTTCATAACAATCAAAACATTGCAACAAGAACAAGCAATTACAAGCATCACTCATTACACTACAAGCATGAAATAAAAGAGCATGAAAATAAAAGAGAGTTAGCTTGGTTAGCAAGTTAGATTGTTAGAATCCATCATCTTTGGCCATCAATGGCTCTTGCAAGAACAAGGCCTTGTAGAGGCAACCCGATTCATGTGGATTATCAAGTAAGTGGTTAGATAGGTTAGTGGTTAGTAGTTAGATTGCCATGAGAAGAAAAAGTTAGCTAGAAATCATGTAGAAGGAGAAGGAGATTACAATGGAAGAGAAAGGAGGTACCTTTACATAGAGTGTCACTCTCTATTACATCAATTCCTCTCAATCTCTCTCTCTATGAATCACACAGCCCTACTACAATGATCTAAAAATAAAGAAAAGAAAATAATAGAAATGAAGAACACTCACCTACACTAAAATCTGCACCTACTCCTAAAAACGAAGACTGCTTTCGCTCTGGGCAATTGCAGGGGTATTTATAGGGCTCAGAAGGATCCAGAAGACGAGACGGGGCCACGCGTCAAAAATCGACGCGTGGCTCCCTAACTTTGCCGCGGATTGCCGCGCCTTGGCGGCAATTCTAGGGAGGTGGGTCCCAGATTTTGGTCCGCGCATTCGTCTGGCTTCTAGCTGCTTCCAGATATATCCAATTTCGGGTAATTTCGACCGCAGATCCGTCTGATGTGCGCGAGAGGCTAGGTACAATGAATCTTCTAGATAATCCCTTGCTTGGACTCCAAGTAATGCGGGATTAATTACCCTTAATTGGGTCTAATTAAGCTCTTATTACACCTTTACTCTTGAACTTTGGTTGTACCTGCAATAAAGACCAAAACACGTATTAGACCGACTATTTATTCATAAACTGGTGGGAAAATGCGACATAATAATGCAGAATTGTAGACTAATCAAACACTATGGACTCACAAGTCTATTCTCGCGGGGCCGCAACACCAACAACGGAGCCCATTAGCTCACTTGAGGCCACAATCTCTACAACTTTATAATAAAAGGTAATCAGTGATCTTCTCTTGATCACAAAAGGCCCACAAGCACACTCCTGCACCAAGATGAGGAGATGAAGCTCTTTGGGGTTGTGTAGTGGAAATAACTTGTAAAAATGTAGGGGGAGGCTCAAGCTAAAAACCAAGAATGTGAAATTTTGGCTCAAAAGAAAATCTTTTAAGAAAAGGCTATAACTTAATTAAATCTTGTTGTAAACTTATAAAAACTTATTAGAATTTTCTATAGTTCCACTATTTATAGGGGATGAAAACATGAGGAGAAAACTCAAAAGAATCATTGGAAAAAGACCCAGAAAAAGACAAATAGAAAACTATCTGTTGGAAAAAATCAGAAGGAAATCCTTCTGTCGATCGACAGGCCGATCGACTGCCAATGGTCAGATTTTCGACCATTGGGGGTAGCGGTCGATCGGTCAGTCGATCATTTATCCCAACAAGAGAGCAAAGCTCTCTGTAGGTCGATCGAGCCCAACCGAGAGCAAGGCTCTTGCAGTCGGTCGACCGAGCGGTCGACCAAAGTGCACACAAAGCACTTGGAGAAATTTTGTGCATTCGGTCGATCGTGCGGTCGACTGACAGAGCAATTTTGCTATGTTTACGGTCGACCAGTCGGTCAATCGACCTTGGGCCAAAAACCTAATTTGTAAATCTTTTTGAAATCAACCTTTTCTGATGAAAATAAACTGTCTTTAAACACAAAATAAAGTTTAGGGACTTAATAGAACCAACGTGTGATCATGGATCAACACAAAATAAAGATAGAACTGTAATTTGTAAAATCACTTTTCTAAATCAAAAATCAGTTTTTCCGAAACTCATTTTTCCGAAACTCGATTTTGAAAACAACAAAGAGAATAGTTTTGAACTCTTTTTTAAAACACTTTAGGAATATGAAAGATATATGTGTGTCAATCCCAAAAGAGTTATCAACATATATCATCTTAGTTTTAACAAACGATTATAAATCCTATCTAAAATACAAAAAGTAAAAATACAAATCTTGATATAGTCTTCTCTTACAATTTTGATTCTTGAGCTCATCTATATGCTTAGGCTCTGGAATCGATATGTTCTTGGCTTCCAAATGTGTGAGTCTTATGATGGAGCCGAAAGACAACAAAGAGTTAACTTGAAACTTTTCTAAATGAAATTGTTAAAAACATACTACATATGTTTTGTTATCATCAAAACTAGGGCTAATATCCTTTGGGCCAACAATATTGTCTACACTAGTTACAACCATCACACAGATGCAAATAGCACCACTGATACATCACACGCCCACAATATACAAAACACTCATAATTACAACAATCACCAATACACAAATATAGCATCGCCCAAACATAATACAGGTACCAGCCGAAAATAAAACAAGTATTTGCCTAGAAACTCAGAATACACCGTAAAACCCCGGAACTCCAAATGCCATTGCGATCCAATATATACATATATCACATAATAATATATATGTATATAATATAGAGAGAAAGTGAGAGGAGAGAGAAATCAAGAGAGATGAGAGACAAAGAGAGAGAGACTGCAGAAAAGAAAGAAAAAAAGAAAAAGAGAGAAAGAAAAATAGAGAAGGAAAGAAAGAAATAAAGGAAGAAAGAAAGAAGGGGAGAAGAGGGGAACCCATGGCGGGTACTGTCCACCGCCTTCGGCCAGAGGGCGGTGCGTGGCCAGAGGGAAGGGCGGCGCAGCGGCCTGGCCCCGGGGAGGAAAGGGAGGGGGTTTTGTGGTGGAAGTGGAGTGGTGGCGAAGGTGGTGGGAATGGGTGTTTGTGATGGTGGTTGTGAAAATACATCTAGAGGGGGGGTGAATAGGTGTTAATCTAATGCAAATGATGCGGAATTAAAAACTACTTAAGCAAACTAAAGGTATTAAGCTAACACACAAGGTATAACATAAGAGTGTAGCTGAATTTCCGGTGAAAGACGCTGACTATCTCCTCAAGATTTCTCTAGATTAAGAGTTGAGGTGTCACTATGACTCTCTTGGTTGAATACAAGTGTGAGCAAACAATCCCAATCATATATCGAGCACAAGATATATCAAGTATATAAAGAGATAAACAATATAAGCATGCAAGATATATAAATACAAGTGAGAGAGAGATGAGCAATCGCAAACACGAGAGAATTGTTTCGAAGTTAAAGCACCCTTACTCTACGTCTTCGCCTTCAATATTATGAAGGATTTCCACTAGAATCGATCCCGCAAGATCACTCGGTGCCGCAACACCTACAACGAGTTCACACTAGAACTCTTGGACTCACTAGTCCCTCTCTTGTTCCCGCAAGAATAACACACGCAAGCATACTAGCTTGCCGAGGCCGCACCTCTACACCAAGCTCTCACAAGAACTCGTCACAATACGAAACTGCAAGTTCGCCTCCTCAAATATAAAGATAAACACTTGGTGATCTCAACACTTTGATCACCACAAACACTCTCACAACAAAGATCATATAGCATAAATATGGCAATGGAAAACTAAAGCTTTTATGAGAAAAACTAGGATAGACTTGTAGAGGAAAAACTCAAGAAATCTTTTAAGAAAACACAAGAGAATCACTCTCGTAGATACTCCTTTTTGATGTAGAATTAAGCTCTAAACTTTGTTGGAAAACCTCTAAGAAGGGTAGGAAAAACTAGCTCAAAAACTCTCTTGAAATCTTGAGAAAAATATGCCAAGTGAAACCCATTTTATAGGGGATCAAAAACTAGCCGTTGGGGGCCAACTCAGCAGAATATTCTGCTATCGGTCGACCGCCCGATTGATCGGCCAATGGTCATATTTTTGACCGTTGGGGTCTGCCGGTCGACTGCCCGGTCAACCGTGCCCTGGTCATGACTTGTCGGTCGACCGCCCGATCGACCGGGACTAGATACAGAGAGTGAACTCTCTGGATCGGTCGACCGCCAGGTCGATCAGACCACAAGCCAAATGGCTATGCACGTTTCTGTGCACATCAGTCGGCCGCCCGGTCGACCGGCAGAAGGCCAGGTCAGCCAATTTGGAGATAAAAACTTGGTTTATTAAACTCCTATAAAATCCCATAAAATCACATAAAATCTACAAAAATAAGTTCTTTGAAATACTTTGAAGTACAAATATGTGTGATTAAAAATCAACACATATAATAAACGTTTTGAACCTAATATAGAAATTTTGCCTTAAACAAAAATCTGTATTTTTCAAAATCAATCTTTACTTTGAAAAATAATTTTTTCAAAACTTCTCCAAATACAAAAACAAGATATTTTAAATACTTTTGAAGCTTAGTGTGTATGGAAATGATCCAATACACATATGAGATGAAATATCTTTGTTTTTGACAATAAGCTCTAAAATAAGTTTTGATAAATACAAAACTCAAACACATGATATAGAAACATCAAATTAAGTTTTTCTAAATATTTGAACCAATAATGTGTATGGATGAAATCCAAAACACATATAAACCATATAAACTCATTTTCATGAACTCTATTCATGAAACATAAAGATATATACTTTGAAGCTCAAAAATCAAAATGGTATTTTCTAAAACTAAAACTATTTTATGAAAAACATATAAATTTTTTATGTGTGTGTATATGAGGTTGAGCAATCGACAACTAATCTATCCTTTACATTTATCGAAAAAATAAAATCTTAACACTTACAAACATGATACAAGTCTTCTTGAAAATCTTCTCTTGAAAATCTTCTTCTCCTTCTTGACTTGGTCCAAATCTTAATCCATGAGCTAGACTCCTCTTAAGTACTTGATGCGATCTTGAAGCGCGAGCTCTTGAATTAACACATACTAGCTTTAAAACTTGACTTCAAATCTTTTGTTGAAGCTAAACACTGACTAAAATCTTGATCAAATATCTGAAACTAAATAGAGAAGATCATTAGTACTATAACTACATAAGTTAATTATCATCAAAACTAGAGTGATGGGCCTTTGCGCCAACAATCTCCCTCTGTTTGATGATGATAAAACTCATAGAGTTATATATGCATGGATTAAAGATAAGCTTCATAAAAGCTCCCCCATAACTCATGCATAACAATAAACAAGTAAATATTCAATAAAATGCATAAACAAAACACAAAAATATATGCATAAATAAAGATATAAACATGCACATATAAACTCTCTAAATTCTTCTCTCCCTTTTTGTCAATTCATCAATAAAGGGGTGAAGACAAATAAATAATAAAGATGTATATGCAATATACATTCATGAAGAGGAGAGACACTAAGTTAGCTCCCCCTGCATACATGCATTACATGGAGAAGGGATAACTAGACCCTAACCCACATAAAGCATAATATACAATTTATAAGAGGAGATGTTAAGCTCCCCCTACACACGTGTACCATATAAAGAAGAGAGGTAAAGCTCCTCAATGTGAGATACACTCAACATGAATTTATATATAGAGAAGATGTTCAACTCCCCTTGCATATAGGCAATACATATCAATAAATTTAAAAAAAAAAAATTTGAAATCACTTTTAAACAAATTTTGAACTTTCTAGAAGTCAACAAAATGAATTATGATACCGATGAAATCAAATTATAGTTGACAAAATAAAAGTTGGAACTACTTGTGAAAATTTTTTTAAGATACCAATAGTAGATTTTGATACCAATTGAAGGTAAAACATGAAGTATATTTTGATACCAAATAAATACCAATTGAAATCAATGCATAAGCTTGTGAAGATAGTAATTAATATTTGGAATAAAATCAAGCTTAATATAAACATAATTTGTGCTTTAAGAATATAAAGATATTATAAAATAAGCACAATCAAATCATATATTTGTATGTATAAATTGAGAATACCAATTAAAATTGATACTAATTGAAATTTGAAGTATACATATATAAGAAAACAAATATGAGTATACAAAAATGAAATAACATGATCATGTGTATAACTCATAACTACTACCCTATTCATGCACAAGTTTAGAAGATATTCAATAAGGGTATACCAGGCACGGTCTCCCAACCATCCACCCTTTAAGGGTAGAAGTTTTCAAAAATAAGATTTTAAATTAATTGTAAATTAAAATGCTACCAAATTAAGAATAAATAACGAGTTTAAAGTAATTTTTAAAAATTAGTTAAAGATCCTTCAAAAGTGAACACAAATCATATATCTAATGAAGCATTCTAAATACATAAGAGTCGACACTCTAAATCTATAAATCTCATAAATGCTCATGAAAATAAAGTCATGAGTAGACAAAAATAAAGTGAGCGCACAAGAATCATATGAATAGCATATTCATGAAAATAATCAATAAGGTTCATGTAACGCCCCGATCCTACAGGTACGGAGACGTTACTGCGACGTATATACATATGTCGAAAATACCCTCACTACAGTAAGCATTAGTACATGCAAGAATCAGAGTACGGAAGCACAGTGATAATATACATTCCAGCAATAATATCACAAGGCATGATATAATAAATCAAGAATATAAGATCGCCAAAAAGTGCAAAGTAGGATATACAATATGAAATACGGGAAAGTACTCACAGTAGTAAGATGAGAATCTAGCGAGCCGATAAAGGGAGGCTGGAAAAAAGAGGGTCCGGACAGGCAATCGCTAATCCACACTTTCGCTGCGCCACTCTGATCTCGTACAGCAAGGCCACCACGATCCAGATTCCAGGATCTGAACATGAGGATCCAGGGTTATCAGAATGCAACCCGGCGAGTACACATATGATAAACCAGTTGGCGTACTCAGGCAGTCACACGTGTCATGATCAAGTGGCGTGGTTCAGGCATGCAGGTATGGGCAATGACAAGTAACATAAAAAAAATTAAAGGAACGACGATAAATCCAGAATCAAGTAAATACATGTATATCAATAAATCTGAATCAAAAAACATGCATAGAAAATGGTATGAAAACCCAAAAATAAGCAAGTCAGGTAATTCAACACAGTAGTATAGATGTCATATGTAAGTGATGAGCAAGATAATGTAACGGGTCACCAGTCTCAAAGTATAGATCAAGTATGTCGCTAGTCAGATATCAGTAGCATGTTATTATTAATTATTAAGACTCGTCCAATTTGTATGTTTGGGTATATGTCCCATACCATATACCCCCGCATACAAGTCGAGCGAGGTTGGTTATTAGAAACTGATGGGAATCGACGAACTATGTTTAGAATGGATCCCGTGATGCCCAGGACAACGGTCCAGGAGTATCCGGTACTGAACCAGAGCTTACCACTAGGTACCAAGACTTACTATATGCATGTAGGACTTAGTATACATCCGAACAGGAAAAGGGTGTCACCGCTCCTACGGGAATAGACCTAGGGACTCATGGCACACCCGGCAGGGAGGTAGGGGAGTAGAGGGGCCAATGCACCCCACAAAAATACCTGGTAGCCTCCAGGTCGAATCTCAAGAATTAGTTATACAATATATTTATGGCCACCATAAACACGGAGCTATATCGGTACCCATCAGTTTTTTCGTCCCGGTGTAAGTTGTTTAATTATTAGAGATTGTCTAGTGATAATGTCCACAAGGTGTCCACAGTAATCCAATATCGATGATTATCCAACTACAGTGATCATAGGAGTATAATATCAGGAGCATAATGTGAGGAGTCTCATTGTTACAGGGGTTCAGGGATACAGGAGTTCAGGAGCACAGGAGTTCAGGAGTACCAGATGTCTGGTAACAATATAATAATCATATCAAGTCTCCGTAAAAATGATAATCATGAATAGATATTGTAATCCAGGTGTAATAGTAATCCAGTCAGATGTCACAACATCAGGTTAAGTGTACTAGTGCCATATAAAACATGTTAAATGAGTGATAGCATGTCAATTGTCAAGTGTCATATATCAGGTGTTAGGTATCAGGTGTCAAGTGATAATATGTCAAGTACCGGTGTTATATATCAAGTGTCAGGGATCAGATATCAAGTATAACATATCAGTGTCAGGTAATTAACATATCAGTGTCAGGTGAGTCAATGCAGAACCACAATATTATATGTCAGGAACTCATCTGGTCATGTAATATGATACAAGAGAACATTATAGTTAAACATTTCAAACTCTTCACAAGCATATCTATAACAACAATAAATTAATCTTTTAATTAGTCATGTGGAGCCGAGCGAAGCGGAAGCGTATCTAAGCATATCTAATGCAGGTATAATACCAGCTAAATGAATTATAATAACGGTCAACATGTATTCATATAACATGTAAATTTTAGAAAATCACTCGCATATCAAATATCAACTCACATAATGATGCATCATATATTAGAAAGCAGGATAATAATTATTAGGCATGTAATGATGGTAACAAGGCATTCGCATATCAATATATCATGCAATAGACGTTAAAATAACAATCACAAGGTATGAAACAAGATAGCAAGCATGAAGCAATACAGGAAACGTTCTCGGCTAAAATCACTGAAAAATGTCGTAAAATCTCAGAACACCATGAACACGTTCATGCCACTAATCCATATATTAATATATATTAATATTAATTTATTGAGAGAGCATAAGAGAGGGGAGAGAGAGGAGAGGGAAAAGAATGAAAGAAAGAGAGATATTGGAGAGAGTGAGACTTGTAGGAGAGAGAGAGAGGAGAGAGAGCGAGAGAGAGATGTGTTTGCTAGAAATAAAAGAGGGTAAGTGAGAGAATTTGAGGGAAAATAAGGGGTAAAATAGGAATGAAGGGAAAAGAAAGAAAGAAGAAAAGAAAGAAAGAAAGGAAGAAAGGAAAGTAGGGAAAAAGAAAAGTGAGAGGATGGCCGGCGGCCAGGTGACCGCCGGAGGAGGCCTCCTGGCCTGGGCGGCCGGCGGCCAGGTCGGCCAGCGACCGGAGGTGAGGTGGTGGTGGTGGTTGATGGTGGTGGTGAGGATGTTTTATTTGTTGTTATTGTGGTTGTTGGAGATGGTGGTTGTTGTGGAGATGTTGGAGGTGGAGTTGATAGTGGTAAGGAGGAGATGAAGGTGGTATGGTGAAAGTGTTTGTGCTGATGGGGATGATGGAGTGGTGTAGTGGTGATGTAAGTGGTGGTTAGTTTGTGGGTGGTGATGGTGGTGGAAATTGGTGATGGAGTGGATGTTGTTGGTGGAATGAAGTAGAGGAGGAGGTGGTGGAGGGAAGAAAAGATGGTGGTGGAAGTGGTGGTGGAGGTGATGGTTTGGAGGAAGAAGTTAGTGGTGGTGGGGATGCTAAAGATAAGAGAAGAAAGGAAATGAAAGAGAAGAAGGAGGAGAGATAGGGAAAGTGGAGGGGGGGGCTTGGCGGCCTGGGGTACGCCGGCGGCAGCGGCGATGGTGATGGCCTGGACTGCCGTCGGCCAAGGAGGAGGGGGAGAGGGAAGGAGTGAGGGGGGTGAGATAGAGAAGATGAATGGGAGTGGGAGAGAGAAGAAATAAAAAGGAAAGAAATGATAAAAGGAAAGAGAAAGAATGATTGGATAGGGAGTGGTATTAGCAGGTGATGGGATGGAGAGTGGGCTAGTCAGTTGGTTGACGTGTGGGAAGGGAAAAGAAAAAGAAATGAAGAAAGAAAATGAAGAGAGAAGGAAAAAATAATATTATTTAAATAGGGTAAAAATTGACTGTTTCAAAAACGCTCCAAAAATTCTCAAAAATAGAAAATATTATTTTAAGATACTTGGTGAAATTAGATTCAAAAAATTTAATCTGATTTTTAAATTAAAAATCTTAGAATCTTCCAGCGATACCGGTCGACACCAAAACCGGTGGATTTTCATAAATTTAGAAAAATCTCAAAACATGTATTTAGATGGAAAATAAGATTCTAAAGAGCAATGTTAAAGCCATTTCTAAAAATTCAACTTCATTTAGAAACTAAAAATCTGAAAATCGGTCAGCGATGCCGATCGACACCGGTTTTGAAGATTTTGCAGAATAATTCTGAAAATTTTTTAAAAATCATGAAAAATATAAAATATTAAAAATGATATTTGAAACTGAAACTGATCAAATCTGACTACCAAAAAGACCAAATCGAGTGATACACTAGGATCGGATCCTCGGTTCAGTTAGGGCTGACTCTAAGTCCACGAATCCGGACCCAATACATAACAATCACACAAATAATCATAATATAAAACTAAATCAAAGAAATATGATAAAAAAATTAGAATACATATCTAAGTACGTATTTCAGGAATGGGGTGTTACATTCCATCCACCTTACAAAAATTTCATCCTCGAAATTTTGATAAGGGGAAGATGAACACAGAAAGGAAAGGAATGAGGATAATACCAGTCAAGATATGAATAATTGAGGGCAGTTCTTACAAGCTGACTGAATGATAAACTCAGGACTGAGACATTTTTGCACTTCTGTCATATATATCCTCTGACGGTGTCATAATAATACTGACCTGATGTTTGCTGATAAAAGAATACTGCCAGAACTTCTGAACACTGATGCATTCTAAATAATATAAAGTGAGCTGACTTGGTGAGATAATCAATAAAACTTCTTTCATACTGCAAAGCAAAGCTGATGAAATCCCTAGAATACATATCATTGAAATCCATAATATAAAATAATGTAAAAAATAAATAATTAATTAAATAATAAATAAAGAAATTAATTGACACTACATGCTGACGTGATCGAAATCTAATAAAAAAATTTAGACGTTGTATCTAGGGGCATTGTCTATTTTTCTCTTCTTTTATTTTATTGTTGGTGAGTGCTGGAGACCAAAGGTACGTGACGTATTGCATGTAGAATAGGAAACACCCTTGTTTGACTTAATTCAATATAGTGTGTTTTGATTCTTTTATTTGACATGTACACATTTAAAACATACACATTTAAAACATCTTAAGGCATAATGTTGGCCCAAAGGCCTATCACTCTAGTTTTGATGATGATCAACTCATGTAGTTATGGTACTAATGATCTTGTGTTTATTTAGTTTCAGATTTGTGATCAAGATCTTAGTAGGTGTGTGGTTTCAACAAAAGATTTAAAGTCAAGTTTTGGAGCTAGTACGGGTTGATTCAAGAGCTTATGCATCAAGACCACATCAAGTACTCAAGAGGAGTCTAGCTCTATGGATCGTGTTTGGACCAAGTCAAGAAGATGTGGAGACTTCAAGTGAAGACCTTCAAGATCAAGATTTGTGTCTAGGTTTGTTTTTTATAAGATTTTATTTTTAGATAAAATGTAAAGGATAGAATAGTTGGTGGATTGCTCAAGTTACCATATACACATACACTCTTGATTTAGATGAGTTTTCATAAAAAGAATTTTATTTGGAAAAATACAAAAGAGTTTTCTTTTAGAAAAATACCGGTTTGGTTTTTAGAATTCAAGTATACATGTTTTAACCAAAACCATATTTAGTGCTTATTGTCAAAAACATAGATATTTCACCATGTATGTGTATTGGATCATATTCATACACTCTATGCTTTAAAAGAGTTTAAAATATCTTGTTTTGTATTTGGAGAAGTTTTGGAAAAACCAATTTTGAAAAAATACAGTTTTCGTTTTTAACCAAAATTCTAAGTTACAAAAATTGTTCAAATGTTTGTAACATGTTTTGTTTTTGCTCAAACATGTTTGTATATCAAAGTTTAATACTGAAACTATTTTTGTAGATTTTTCGTAATTTTATGGGATTTTATTTTAGCCAAAAAGACAACCTTTTAAATCCCTAAAAGTGACCTGTCTGGCTTCAGCCGGTCGACCAGATCGGTCGACCGAGCTTGAAGTCGGTCGACCGAGCCGATCGACTGACGTGCACAGACGTGCACGCCAGCCTTTGCTGGAGGGCCGGTCGACCGGAACAGTCGACCGCCAGAGAGCTCTGCTCTCTGGAAAGCCCCGGTCGACCGGGCCGGTCGACCGGCAGAGAGATCTGTTTCTCTGTTCCAGGGTCTCGGTCGACCGGCTGGTCGACGCTGCCCCAACGGTCAGAAATCTAACCATTGGCGGTCGACCGGGCGGTCGACCGTCAGGCCACCTGGCTCCAACGGCTAGTTTTTCTAGCTCTATAAATTGGGGCTTTTGGGGGCTGTTTTCAATAAGATTTTAAGTGGGCTTTGAGCTAGTTATTCCAACTCCATTAAGAAGTTTTCTCCACTTATTTGAGAGCAAATATTTTCAATCAAAAGGGGAGTTTATCAAGAGTGTTTTCAAAGTGATTTTCTTGAGTTTTCCTCCACCATTTCAATCCTTGTTTTCTCACACAACACTTGAGCCATCCATTGCTATATCTACCTATATGGATTTGTTGTGAGAGGATTTTAGGTGATCAAAGAGTTGTGATCACCAAAGTTCTATCTTTGTACTTTGAGGAGGCAGACAAGTGTGTTCGCGGTGTTTCGGGTTTTAGTGAGGACTCGGTGTTTGAGATGCGACCTTGGCGAGCTAGTGGGCTTGTGGTGTGTACGGGACTAGAGAGTCTGAGGAGTTCAAGTGTAAACTCGCCTTGTAGGTGTTGCAGCACCGAGTGATCCAGTGGGATTAATTATAGTGGAAATCCTTCAAGTGTTGAAGGCGGGGACGTAAAGCAAGTGTGCTCGAACCTCGAAACAAATCTCTCGTGTTTGCGATTACTCACTCTCTATCTCTTACTTTTGTCTTTATATCTTGCATGCTTTTATTGTCTTTATCTTTATATGCGTGATATATTGTGAGCTTAATTGTTATATGCTTGGGGATTTTTGCTAACACTTGTATTCAACCAAGAGATCAAACGCGGCACCTCAACTCTTATTTAGAGGAATCTTGAGGAGTTAGTCCAGAGCCCTTCATGGGGAATCTGGCTACACTCTTGTGTTATACGTGGTGTTTAGTGTAAGAAGTTTAGTTTGCATCATATAAGTTTTAATTCCGCATTATTGACTATTAGATTAGCTCATCACCTATT
Organism: Agave tequilana; assembly: GCA_038442645.1. NCBI lineage: Eukaryota > Viridiplantae > Streptophyta > Magnoliopsida > Asparagales > Asparagaceae > Agave > Agave tequilana. Next base: position 107,886 of record JAVJIF010033537.1, on the reverse strand, counting down.
CACCCCCCTCTAGGTGATTTACAGTTGGTATCAGAGCCAAGTGCTCTTGATTTGGGTCTTACAACCTAGAGTTAAAGATCCTCATTTTATAGCTAATCACAATATTTGTACACACACCATGGATTTCATGTCACCTCCCACCTTTGACATTCTTAACATCCAAACTTGGAAGGTTAAGATGTCTTTATTCCTCAAAGGCCTAGGAATTCATGTTTATCTTACTACCATTAATAATTCATATGTTAATAATAGCAAATATATTGAGGCTAACTCAAAAGCCATTCATGCTTTGAAGAGTACCCTAAATAATGATTATTTATGTAGGGTTTGCTAACATTGACTCGGCTTTTGTAGTTTGGAATACCATCGTCTCCCTCGGCGAACAAGAACAGTATTATGCGAAGAGCGACTCGGATGTTGAAAGTGACACCTCCAACGTGTACTACATGGTCCAAGGGGATAACCCCCTTGAGGTAACTCCGAATCCGAGGTAGAAGAGGATGTTGATATGTCATATAATGAACTTGCTTCTTTTTGTCAACAACTCTTAGAAAAATATGACATGATTAAAAAGGTTAACAAAAATTTGAAAAAGAAATTTGATTGCATGTTAAAAGAAAATGATTCTTTTAAAAATAAAGTTGCATGCATTGAAAAAGAAAATGAAAGTTTGAAAAATGAAAATGTTTCCTTGATGTCTAAATTAAATGAGCTTTGTGAAGGAAACACTATTTTGAAAAATAAAGTTGTTTTGGTGGAAAAACAAAAAGAAGTTACTTTAAATGAAAACACTTCTTTAAAAAGAAAAATTTTTGAAAAAGAAAAAGAAAAAGTTTCTAAAAAGAATAAGAAAAATGATTCTATTTCTCATCATGCTTTACATGCCACCACTAATGAGATGAAATTTTTGAAAAATAAAATTGATTGTTTGAGCTCAACTTTGAGCACTTGTGCATTTAACCACTCTAGATTGGAGTCTTTGTTTTTAAAGAAACAAACTCCACATATTCATGCACATCACCCTCATGCATATTCACTATTTGCACGTCACGATCACACTCATACACATATGCATCTTAAGGTATACAAATGTACACATTGTGGCCGCAAAGGCCATTTAGCAAAGTTTTGTTTTGATAAGATACATCATGTAAATTTGCTAATAAAAATGTTTGGGTTCCTTCCAATGCTAACCCTCAAGGACCAAAAGAAAATGGGTATCAAAATCCCCACCTTGTATTTTTGATGTAGGTGAGGGCTCCCACAAGACGTGAGAGATTTGGTGCCTTGGTGGTGGATGCATGGACTTGATGGACACATATTTAATGCACCGCTATCAAGGAGGTTTGGTGGGACAACCACCATATTTTGGAGATTTGGAGTATAGTTCTTTGGTTTGGTAACTATCTCTAAACTCCTAGTTTATTTACATGCTTATTTATATATGACATTTTTAGCATGTTCATGTTTTGTGTTTCATGTGGTAAATACTAGTTTAAATATAGTTTTTATTAAAACTTGGATATATATATATATATATATATATATATATATATATATATATATATATATATATATATATATTATATATATATATATATATATATATATATATATATATATATATATATATATATATATATGTACAAGTAGTGAGCAACAAATTGATTCATATATGTTTGCACTTCATTGTTCATTTGTACTCACTATATGCACATGTATAGCCTAGTTTTGATGATTTCCTCATTTACACTTGTTTTGCCTATTTTCATATCTTACTTCATGTATATGTATTTTGTATTCAAATCTAATAAATATACATGTATACCCCATGAGTCATTTGCCTTCATGCAATTTACATTATGGACTCTTTTTATGTTTGGGATATGTATGCATATTGTTAGAATTGGATAAAACATACATATACCTAGAAGGTTGTTTTTAAGATGAAAAATGAATTTTATGATTTTCATCTTTATATAAAAAATGAATTTTCATGATTTATTTGATAAAATGATATTCATGTTTGTTTCGAGCTTTATTGATTACTGTCATGAAAAAATACTATTTACATGATTTTTAAACACTTACACTTCATTTGTTTTGTCATGACCTTATTTCATGAACATCTTTATGAGCTTTATTGATTTTGAGTATCAACTCTTGTGTATTTGGTATGATTCATGAAAAATATATGATTTGATTTCATGTTTTGAAGGATCTCTAACTAGTTTTTCAAAAATTCTTTTAACTAGTTATGTATTCTTCATTTGGTAGTGTTTTCAATACTATAAATACTTTTCAAACCCTATTTTTGAAAACCCCTACCAACACCGTCATAGGAGGATGGATGGGCGATTATGCCTTGAAAGCTTAAAAAATTTTTATCTTGAGCATATAATGGGTGGAAGGATATGAGTTATATACTTGATCTCAATTGGTATTTTCATTTTGTATATACTCATATTTTGGTTTCATATATGTATGCTTCACATTTTAAATAATATCAATTTCTATTGGTATTTTTCATTTTTCATACATATATATGATTTATTTGTGCTTAATTTAAATAGGTTTATATGTTTAAAGCACAAAGTTTGTTTATGCTAAGCTTGATTCAAACTCTTATTTTCAATTGGTATCTGAATTGATTGTTTAATAAGCTTATGCATTTGTTTTAAAATTGATATTTTTATTTATATCAAAAATATGCAATAATTTTCAATTGGTATCAATATGATTCTATTTTAATTAAAATTCAACATTTGTAATGTTTATTTACAATTTTACAATTGGTATCTTAAAATTTGACTACAAGTGGTACCTTAAAATTTTTTGTTTATATGATATCTTAAAATTTGATTTACTAAGATATCTCAAAATCTGTTTTATTGAGAAAAAATCAAAATTTTGTTTTTAATGAGAAAATTAAAAATGTTTTTGATATATATTGCTTATATACAAGGAGTGCTTAACATCTCTTCTACATATAAATTCATGTTGAGTGTATCTTATATTGAGGAGCTTGACAACTCTTCTTTATGCGGTACACATGTGTAAGGGGAGCTTCACATCTTCTCTTATACATTACATATTATGTGTTATGTGAATTAGAGCGTGTCATCCCTTCTTCATGTAATGCATATATGTAGGGAAGTTAACTTAGCGTCTTACTCTTCATGAATGTATATCACATATATTCTCTTTTATTGATTTGTTTAATGTCACCCCTTTGTTGATTTTTGCTTTTGACAAAAAGGGGGAGAACATTTTTTTTGTTTTTACTTTAACCCCTTTGTTGATGATTGACAAAAGGGGGAGAAGTATTTGGATTTTATATATGCATGTTTTCCTTGCTTTATATATAAAGGGGGAGAAGGTTTTATGTTTATGCATATATGTTTTGTTTTGTAAATACAAGGAGATAAGATGAGTTATTTATATGCTTGTTTGACATGTTGTATTTGCATGCATGTTTATGAGCTTTCAATGCATATTTATTTGTTTATTATTATGCATGAGTTAAGGGGGAGCTTCTTGAAGCTTTACTTTAATCCATGCATATATAACTCCATGAGTTGTCATCATCAAAAAGAGGGAGATTGTTGGCCCAAAGGCCTATCATCTAGTTTTGATGATGATTAACTCATGTAGTTATGGTACTAATGATTTTATATTTATTTAGTTTCAAATTTGTGATCAAGATCTTAGTAGGTGTGTGGCTTCAACAAAAAATTTAAAGTTAAGTTTTAGAGCTAGCACGGGTTGTTCAAGAGCTTGTGCATCAAGATCACATCAAGTACTCAAGAGGAGTCTAGCTCTGTGGATCGTGTTTGGACCAAGTGAAGAGATGTGAAGGCTTCAAGTGAAGACCTTCAAGATCAAGACTTGTGTCTAGGTTTGTTTTTATAAGATTTGTTTTTAGATAAAATGTAAATGATAGAATAGTTGGTGGATTGCTCAAGTTATCATATACACACACACTCTTGATTTAGATGAGTTTTCATTAAAAAGAATTTTATTTTGAAAAAATATAAAAGAGTTTTCTTTTAGAAAAATACCGGTTGGTTTTTGGAATTCAAGTATATATGTTTTAATCAAAACCATATTTAGTGCTTATTGTCAAAAATATAGATATTTCACCATATATGTGTATTTGATCATATTCATACACTGTATGCTTTAAAAGAGTTTAAAATATCTTATTTTTGTATTTGGAGAAGTTTTGGAAAAACCAATTTTGGAAAAATATAGTTTTCGTTTTTAACCAAAATTTCTAAGTTATAAAAATAGTTCAAAATGTTTGTAACATGTTTTGTTTTCGCTCAAACATGTTTGTATATCAAAGTTTAATAGTGAAACTATTTTTGTAGATTTTTCGTAATTTTATGGGATTTTATTTTAGCCAAAAGATAACCTTTTAAATCCCTAAAAGTGACCTGTCTGGCTTCAGCCGGTCGACCGAGCCGGTCGACCGACGTGCACAGACGTGCATGCCAGCCTTTGCTGGAGGGCGGTCGACCGGAATGGTCGACCGCCAGAGAGCTTTGCTCTCTGAAAGCCCTGGTCGACCGGGCCGGTCGACCGGGCCGGTCGACCGGCAGAGAGATCTGCTCTCTGTTCCAAGGTCTCGGTCGACTGGCCGGTCGACCGCTGCCCCAACGGTCAGAAATCTGACCGTTGGCGGTCGACCGTCAGGCCAACCTGGTTCCAATAGCAAGTTTTTCTAGTTTTATAAATTGAGGCTTTTGGGGGTTGTTTTCAATAAGATTTTTAAGTGGGCTTTGAGCTAGTTTTTCCAACTCCATTAAGAAGTTTTCTCCACTTATTTGAGAGCAAATATTTCCAATCAAAAGGGGAGTTTATCAAGAGTGTTTTCAAAGTGATTTTCTTGAGTTTTCCTCCACCATTTCAATCCTTGTTTTCTCACACAACACTTGAGCCATCCATTGCTATATCTACCTATAGGGATTTGTTGTGAAAGGATTTTAGGTGATCAAAGAGTTGTGATCACCAAAGTTCCATCTTTGTACTTTGAGGAGGCGGACAAGTGTGTTCGCGGTGTTTCGGGTTCTAGTGAGGACTCGGTGTTTGAGGTGCGGCCTCGGCGAGCTAGTGGGCTTGCGGTGTGTACGGGACTAGAGAGTCCAAGGAGTTCAAGTGTGAACTCGCCTTGTAGGTGTTGCGGCACCGAGTGATCCGATGGGATTGATTATAGTGGAAATCCTTCAAGTGTTGGAGGCGGGGACGTAGAGCAAGTGTGCTCGAACCTCGAAACAAATTTCCCGTGTTTGCGATTGCTCACTCTCTATCTCTTACTTTTGTCTTTATATCTTGCATGCTTTTATTGTCTTTATCTTTATATACATGATATATTGTGAGCTTAATTGTTATATGCTTGGGGATTGTTTGCTAACACTTGTATTCAACTAAGAGAGCCAACGTGGCACCTCAACTCTTGTTTAGAGGAATCTTGAGGAGTTAGTCCAGAGCCCTTCATGGGGAATCCGGCTACACTCTTGTGTTATACGTGGTGTTTAGTGTAAGAAGTTTTAGTTTGCATAATATAAGTTTTTAATTCCGCATTATTGACCATTAGATTAGCTTATCACCTATTCACCCCCTCTAGGTGATTTACACATAACCCATAAATAATATAAGGTGGGGATTTCATTACCCTTCCTTGGCCCACAAACCACATTCCGTGCACGCACCATCCTAACCTTAACTAAAATTTGACTAGACGTTAGCCTTAGGTTGACTTCGGACTCATTTAGGAGGTTGACCGAAGGAGGAGGTTGTTCGAAACTAACTCTAGCTAAATCGGTGTCTAAATCGGTGTCTAGGAAGGGGATTAAGGGCCGAAAGCCCGAAGGTTAGTAGTTACTTAATTAAGGAACATTTTTGACGGAAAACCTCCCACCAACCTTGCCACCTACTTGGCCGATTAACTTGTGATTAGGGTCGGCAATAGACCTCCCAAGGATAATCTAAGGTTAGGAGTCGTCTAGGCTAAGGGTTATCCTAACTTAGGTTAGAATGTTTTTTATTTATTTGTTTATTTGTTTATTTTCTTTATTTGTTTTTGATATTTCTTGTGTGATATGGCTTATTACAACAATTTTTTCAATTTTAATGGTAATTCATATTACACCCCGATCTTTTTTGAATTGGATATTACCAATCCTACATATCATAATTTTAACCAACCAAGCATGCCTAGTTGGTCTTATCCAAATCAACATGTGCCCCAACCTAAATTTCATGAAACAAATTGGAATTATCATCTCTACTCCTCACCAAGTCAATAGGGATACAACACCCCTGAGCCATATTGACAACCACCTTTCCAACCATTATCTTCATATACTTCTTTTCTCACACCACCAATAGAAGAACCTACCTACTTGGAAAAGAGTATAGAATCCATGATTTAGTCCCCAATGATCCATTTGATAGGTTAGAAGAAAAAAATGGATCGTATGTAAGGTTTAATGAATGAGCAAATTTTTAGACTTTCAAACATCCTTGAACTAACTAACCAAATTGATAAGAACAAAGAATCAGGGTGTCTTGAAGAACTTGATCAAGATTCGATTTCATCGCATCAACGTGAACTTGTTCAATCCCTACCTCTGGACAAATTGTCAAGTTTAACTTTAATGAGATTGAACTAGATTGTGAATGCGAACCCGATCCTCAACCTTGTGATCTAATTCTAAACTTTTATTCTATGTTGACTCCAGTGTCTTTACCCCATTTGGACCCAATTTCCGAACCAACATTAATTACAGTACCCGTATATTATAAAATTGGATCATCTATTTGGGTAGTCACATTCATTTGATGGATCATGAACTTAAGTTCTTTTATTTGGAGCCCACTCTTGAACTAAACCCGACTCTCGAGCCTAAATTAGATTTGCTCTGGTTCCCAATCCTATTATTCTTGAGCCCAAATCAATCACTTCATTAAGTTAAATTCTATTGTTGGATCAAGGTGTAAAAATTGATGACCCTGAGATGGTATTCCAAGATTGGTCATACAACCAAGATAGCTTCAATGTTAGGGTCATGCATGATCCTATACATTTAGGGGATAATAATAAAGTACATCAGAAAAAGCTCATAAAAGATGGGTTTCTTGATGATCCACAAGATTTAGATTAGGTAGCAATGCTTGGTTCAATCCGGCCACCACCGGAACCACCACCTTGAGGTCTCATTTTGTCTTTCCTTTTTTTCTTTTTATGCATACATGCATTCAATCATAAATTGAGAACAATGTATGAGATAAGTGTGGAGGAGGGTTTACTAACATACTAACATAAGAAGATACTAACAATTTTTTTTAACAATTTTTTAAAAAAACTTTTTGAAAAAGAAAACATATTTTAATTTATTTCTGTAAGTAATTAAGTTAATCTTAAGAATTAGGAAAATCATGATTAGGATTTCTAAAAACTTGGTCAAAATAAAATAATTGTTGAATTTTATGTATAAGAGGAAAAATTGAATAAGTAATTTGTAACGCCCCGATCCCACCAATACGGAGACGTCACCCTCACGCGTACGTTAAGCCTCAATACAAGAAATAGCCTCCATATATACAAGAGTTCCAGCATTAAATAAGTAAAAGAATACATACAAAGGGGCCAGTGATCATAACAGATATGAAAATAGGAATAAATAAGATAACAGAAACAATTCATAAAGATACTTATGAATGGTCTCAATGACGAGTCTCCTACGTGAATCCAATGACATATCTGACAGTACGATAACTCAGATCTCTAACCTGGGCATGCAAACCCAGGGTCGTCAGAAAGCGACTTAGTGAGTGGTAAAATGAAGGAAGCAGTAATATGTACTATAGTAATACAGGCACGATAATAATATATAATACATGTTTATGTATCAGTGATACCATAATAGGAATTTAATAATTAGATGGGAAAAACAGAGAGAGAGTAAGAGGGAAAAGAGAGAGAAAGAGGAAAGAGAGACGATTAGAGAGGGGTAATTAGACAAAGTAATTAGAGAGGGGAACAACTAGAGTTAGATGGAGGGGAAAGAGATAGAGAAAATAGATAAATAGAGAGAGGGAGAAGAGAAAGGCGGTGGAGGGTAAGTCGGTGGCATGGAGAAGAATCCAGAGAAGAGGTGAAAGAAAAAGAAAAGAAAAGAGAAAAAGATAAAGAAAAAGAAAATATTATTTAATTGGGTCAAAAATTGACTAGTTTCGAATAGTTCCCAAAAATTACATCAAATAGAGCATATCGGCAACGGTCGATACTGACAACGGAGATTTTTCAAAATAATTCAGATAATTTTCAAAAAATATTGAAAAATCTAAAATATTAGAAAATAATATTTGAAACTGAAACCGGCTCAACTTGACTAGCAGAAAGGTTAAATCAATTTTGTACGTCGTATCGAGTACTGATACTATGATACATAAATCAAGAATCAAGGGATTACATTTCTCCCTACCTAACAAAAAATTTTGTCATTGAAATTTAATTCCTGTGTGAGAACAAGATTTATAACCCCAAAGCTTAAATGTTACAGGCCTACGACGCTTCCGCTGCGTCACTCTGATATCGATAGTGAAAGCGGGATAGAGAATTGGTGTCGTGCGTCAAAGATAGAGAATGAAATCCATAGGATGAAGAGAAAGTACGAAGAAAATCAGTTTATTCTGATTGATAACTAAAATGAGGGAATAGGAAAGCATCGATGAATAAATTTCAATGAAATGGCATTCGTGTACTCATAGTTGGAATCCTTAAATTTAGATCCAGATGAGTTCTAATCTGAATCTGATTGTACTGTTGGTAAGAGCCCGAGCATTAACCAGGGGGTGGTTACCCACACCAGGTGTGAACTTAGGCTCTGATAGCAATCTGTAACACCCCGATCCTATAGATACGGAGACGTTATGACGACGTACATACGCAGAGTGAAAACACCATCGTGCGTACGTTAAGCCTCAGTACAGGAATAGCCTCCATATACATAAGAGTTTCAGCATTAAATAAGTACAAGAATACCTGCAAAAGGGGTCAGTGATCATAACAGATATTAAAACAGGGATAAAGAAGATAACAGAAACAAATCACAAAGATACATATGAATGGTCTCGATGACGAGTCTCCTACGTGATCCAATGACATATCTAACAGTACGATAACTCGGATCTCCAAGCTGGGACGCAAACTCAGGGTCGTCAGAAAGCGACCTAGTGAGTGGTAAAATGAAGGAAGCAGTAATATGTACTATAGTAATACAGGCACAATAATAATATATAATACATGTTTATGTATCAGTAATACCATAATAGGAATTTAATAATCAGTAGAAACATAAACTGTCACATTTTAATACTATCACCACCTAGCATGTTATCATCGGGTCATGTCTACAGTGGTCTCCCATTTTATATAATAAATAATGTTGTATAGTGGTGATGTGATAGAAATGAACATGCAGTATGCATATGCAACATAACTATTATACTGTGTTGTGCATATACAGTAATGATGTTTGCAAGTTATACAGAAAGCAGAATATATGTAATGCAGAGTATACATGTATATGAGTGCCATCACAGGAAGTGTAACATGTATCAGGAAGTGTAACAAGGCATGCCGGTAACATGATAGTGTATAAATGATCGGGAATAATAATAAGTACAACTAAACAATATGAAACATGTATCGAGCTAGTTATGTTATTATATAATAATAACAATCAATATCACCTGGTATTTTAATCAATCTCTTCCAGTGTTCCATACCACTAGCAGTCCATACTGGAGCCGCACTCTAGTTGAACCCATCCAGACATGGCATATGAGTACCATTATCTAAACGAAAGAGTGACCAAATAATAAGTGCTCTCGATGTCATTATTGTTTATACCGTTTTATTATATTACTTGGAAACTCAGTTGTCAAGGAGTTCTAATCGGATGGGTATATCCCGTGCATACTCGGGATCACGACCTTACCAAGACTCCCTGGCTACTGAAACTAGGGCGAACCCGCTAGGGTGAAACAAGTAATGGGAAACGGGAAACGGGAAGGTAGCCAACACTACCATATCCCCTACAGAGGGACAAATAATGGATCCAGGCATCCACCCGACAAGATCTAGTCAACTGTCATGTCTCTCTAACTCCATGATATATGTAACATTTAATGCACACAGAGTATCAGGAACAAGAACAGTACATGGTACATGTAACATGATAGCAGGACATGAGCTCTGTTAATAGCATAAAACAAGATAACGGAAAACAGGAAACAATAGTGTGAGATCCACATATCGCATATCAACAACTCACATGTCCAGTAACGGAAAATAATCGTGTAACAAGAATACAAGAATACACATGCAACAATAGTACATTTAATATGAACGGTGATCCATATGACAAGAAGATAGAAATAATCAATGCATGTATCCGGTGAATATATATAACAGTGATATGTGAACATGATATAACTGTGTACCGATCATCCATGTAACGATGATACCCTTATATCTAAGACGGTGTCCAGTGAATTGGTGTATCTATATATCAGTGGGACAGGAGTAAGAAAGAATAGTGGTACGTATAATATCACATCCATATATCAGTGATTCAGAACATGCTATAATAGTATCATGTGTATCAATGTCTGAGCAACAGTGATACTTGTACATGGAATGACAGTATCTAGTGTAATGGGTATTATCTAGAATGTAATGTCTAATGTACTAGAATGTCCGTATACCGATAATACGAGTGCATGTAGTAATGGTGTCTAGTGTGAATCAAGTAACGGTGATCATACCATACAATCGAGTATTAGATCAAGATCACAAAATTATTACATATATTTATCTATTTAATTATCAATTTATTAGTTAATTCACTTAGTAAATTATTACCTTATGAATCCCGATATTTAGACAAGTCATCTGTATGTTATAATAAACCAAGAATTCTATTTACAATGATATTCTAAGAATTACGATTTAAATAATAGTTACAGTGATTAATGAGTAAACATGACTTATTTAGTAAAGCAATCAATCAATTTAATTAACTATGATAACTATAATTTATAAAAGAAAATTACTTACAAACTGGTCATGAGAAGGTAGCTCTCTTCCCATGATCGCAACAGTTCCAGAGTAGTGCAAATCGGACCCCGGATGTTCTAGATATCGCCCGAACACTAAAAGTAATAGAAATGGGTTAAATATGTAATAAATAAGAAGTAAAATGTAATAATTATTATTTAACAGGGGGTTTCACAGAAAATTACCTTTATTGGGTTTTGGATGCGGGTTTGGTAAGATAACGGGTCGGGTTTGGATCCAATAACATGACCCAATAATTTAAATAATGGGTTAAAGGGTTTTTGGGCTAATGGGCTCTTGAAATGGGTTCACACCTGTTATGGGTTGTGAACCCATTTAGCTACAGCAGCAGCATCATCATCATCTGCTGTTGTTGTGTTCGCACACAGGCCGGCCAGCAGGTGCTGGCCGGCAGTGAGGGAGGCCCGCCGGCGGTGCGGCTGTGATTCAGGCTGAGAGAGGGTGAGGAGAGAGGGGGAGAGAGAAAGAGAGAGATAGGGGAAGAGGGGGAGAGAGTTTTACAGTAGAAGAAGGAGAAGAAAGAAAAGAAGAAGAGGAAGAGGGGGTGGCGCTCGGCTTGGTGAAGGCGCCACCACCGGCCTGCCGGCCGCAAGGCCACCGACGAGGTTATCTCCTTAGATGGGGAAAACAGAGAGAGAGTAAGGGGAAAAGAGAGAGAGAAAGAGAGAGAGAGAGAGGATTAGAGAGAGGGGGTTAATTAGACAAAGTAATTAGAGAGGGAGACAATTAGAGTTAGATGGAGGGGGAAAGAGAGAGAACAGATAAATAGAGAGAGGGAGGAGAGAAAGGCGGTGGAGGGTAAGTCGGTTGCATGGAGAAGAATCCAGAGAAGAGGAGAAAGAAAAAGAAAAGAAAAGAGAAAAAGAAAAAGAAAAGAAAATATTATTTAATTGGGTCAAAAATTGACTAGTTCCGAACAGTTCCCAAAAATTACATAAAAAAGAGAATATTATCCTGAGGCATAATATGAAAATAGTTTAAAGGAACGCAATCTAGTTAAAAATCCTGAAAGATTTCCCCGGTACTAGGCGACACCGGTTTGGCCAGATTTTTCATAAATTCAGAAAAATCTCTAAAAATATCCTCTCGTAGAAAATATGATTTTAAGACACAAGGTGAAAGCAAATTCTCAAAATTCAACTCCATTTGTGAAATAAAAATCATAGTGCCGATTATCAGAATTAGTTGATTCAGACGACAGATATTTTCAAAATAATCCATAAATTTCTGAAAAATCTAAAATATTAGAAAATAATATCTAAAACTGAAACTGGCTCAATCTAACTAGCAGAAAGGTCAAATCAATTTTATACGTCGTATCGATTACTGATACTATGATACGTAAATCAAGGATCAGGGGGTTACATAATTAGTCTTGATTTTTATCTTAATTAAATGTGCATACCTAATACACTTACACATCTAGGATTCTAAGATAAAGACTCTTATGCCTTTTAAAAAAATATAATAATATAAATAAAAAAATTTCACTAATTAAGCTGGATATATGTGCCTCAAGAAGCATAAGTATTCACGCCTAAAGGTGATTTTATAAATAAAGTTCTTAATTTTGTGGCCTAGGTCACTCGAGTCCTTAAGTCCATGGGGTGTTTTCTCACCTGGTGACCTAAAACCGACCGGTTTGGGAGCCACCGACCTTAGGTTTGCTACATGGGTGAATTAGAAAGCATAAGAAAACTAAGAAATATTATCTATAATCTACTAACACATCTAATAGTCAATTAGTTAGGTATGAAGGCCTCAAGAAGCCTTGATACTTATAGAAAAGAAAATTAGATGAGTTATACATATTAATATATATAAAATATAATATAATAAAGAGGCATGGGAGTCCAAGTAAAAAATCCCTAGTAAAGATTCACGTTCACAAGGATGCATATGATTTAGGGTAATAAAAGAGACTATATAAAAATTCAATTTTAATTCTTACCAAATTATTGTATAGTGACTAAGTTCAAGAATGAATAAAAATGATAATCCTAAAACTTATAGATTGCTTAGTTTCTTCAAACATATTTCAAATATTTTCTCTCTTTTTTAAAATAAATTAATCACTAACATTTCCTTTTCCTTTTATGGATTTTGTGGGTGTAATCCACTGAAAACCCTCACGAGATAACGCTCGTCCTCTAGGCTAACCTAGAGGTTTAACGGCTTATTGCACGTGCTAAGTGTAATCGTGATTTCTATGAAAATGAGTTAGGATAGGCTAATTTTTATTTTATTTCCTTTTTCTTTTTATTTTTACTCGAGGATAAGCAAAAAGATAAGTGCGGTGGTGTGATTGGTAGTCAAAAGTGCATATTTATCATCATATTTTCTTACTTATTCTTTATAAAGCATTGCTACGTAACGTTTTATTGTTTAGTGTTGTATAGGCCTTAAGTAATTAAAGAATAAATAAACGAAGCCCACTTGAAGCCCTCAAGCCCAAAACACCCACAAGCCCACATGCATAATTTATTATAGTAATTTAGAAGCGTCTATCTTCTCTAACCTAATCTAAACTTGGATTTTAAATTATTAATTTAAAATCTAGGGGGAGGAGGAGGAAGGATAAAGTAGAACTCCTAATTGCTATTCAAATCTAGGAGAGGAAGAGGAAGGATAAAGTGGGACTCCTAATTGCTATTCAAATGTGAGGGTAGAAAGGCTTGAAGATAAAGATAAAGGGACCAAATCCTTTTCAAATTTGAATTTTTTATAACTTGCTTCCCAAGTTATCCCGAATTCTCAAGATCGAGGTCAGGATGCAGAATCCAAGAGGAGGCGCCCAGATGGACGGACGAGCGGAAGCCACGTGCGCGTGGTAATTGGCCACAGGATTGCAGTAGAAACGTGGCAAACGCCGCATTTCCGCAGCTTATTGATAGAGATAAAGGGAGCGTGAAGGAGGTCTGCTTTATTTTGAAGACTTCGGCCCAAATCTTCTATAAAATGGATCCCCTGCAGTACGTACAGAGCACCTCATCTAGAGAGAAGAAGAATAAGGCTAGGGTTAAGGATTTAGGGTTTTTTATTAGATTAGTTTAGCCTCTTTTGAGTTCTCTTCTTTGTAATTGTTATTGGCTTTGACTTGACTATTGTAAGGAGGAAAGAGAAGAAGCTTGTACCCAAGGATTTGCATCAATAAAGGTTATCTTTTCTTTTTTTTTTTATGTTCTTATTCTTGTTCTTTTAATTTCAAGTCTACCTTTTTATTTCTTTGTTCTTGGTTTGATTTTTGGTGTTGTCTTTAATCTTTCTTCCTTCTTTTTCTTTTCTTTAAATATCTTAAAAATAAAAAGATGGATAAAACAAAAAGGATGCTAGGCTAGAATAATTCTAAGATAGCTAATCACTAGACCGACTAGGGTTAGATATAGGGTTAGTTGATTAGTTTAATGAATTTGCAATCTAAGGTTAGTTAATTCTTTGAAGTTTAGTGATGATAGTCCAACTTAATGATTTAGATAATTAGGGTTTGGCTTTGGATTAGAGTATGGTTGCTTTAGATTAAGTTTAGGGGTATAGTTTGGCATAGTTTAATGATGAGAGTAGGGTTGCTTTAGATTAAGTTTAGGGGTATAGTTTGGCATAGTTTAATGATTAGTGATTGTTTGGCTTAGGGTAAAATTAGGGTTGGTTTGGCATAGTGTAGACAAGTTAAGTTGGACATCTTACTCTTCTTACTTAAGGCTAACAACTTAGATGAATGTTTCATTAGTTTTAAAGGATACAACTCCTAGATCGAGACTAATCATGAAGGTAGATTAGCGACCTAGACCCTCCCTCTTGATTATATCTACTTTCTTATTTCAAACTACAGCCGACCTTTCTTTTAAGTCTTGACTAAAGATATACTGTGCTGCCAAAGCTTCCATCGCCTCCCTTCCAGTGGAGCACGAACCGCTTTGGCCCTTGTTGTAGCGGATAGAATTGAGCAACGAGAAGAATCTAACCTTCTAATTCTTTGATTATTTGTTTTATTTTTGTACATATTTATTCCCTCGTTCAAGTTTCAATCACGTGGCATGAGGCTGTCCTTGACAAAGAGTCCATAGTAGAATTACCGATGTGCTGCATACATACTAATTCTCCGAGAATAGACCAGAATATCAAAGATAAGAAAACCCTGATAATACTAAGTATAAATAAAGAAGACCAATAATTAAGAATTTCTGAATACTGGGCGTTGTAATCTCTGTCAAGAACATAGAATAACCATGGAGAATTCTGAAGACTGACTTCTGAATGATAATCTGACTGCATATGAAACATGTAGAAGATGTCTAGGCCCTGCAAGATTAGCTGAGTGGATCGTTCATAAGGATCATGGCGATAGCTCAGATACAGCGAGAAAACCTTGTTCATCGGATCCTTAAAAACACGCTAGGCGGGAGAAATCCGAGGAACGGCTAGAGCGATAAGCACTGAAGGGACTAGCCATGAGCGAAGCCAAGCCTAGGTGAGGCCATCGCATAACACAGCTCAGGCATTAAGCATTAGAGTGCAGTGGAGCTAACGCTCTACGAGGCTCGCAGTTGGCGGAGCTCACGCGGCGAAGCCAGCGCTTAACATAACGCTAAATGCTAAGCACCAAGGTGCAGCGAAGCTAACGCCTGGTTAAGTTCACGCGTGACTAGAACGCGACCCTCGTTTGGTGAGGCTAGCGGAGCCCATGGTCCACCAAATCTATAAAGACTGCCAAGAGTTGGCGGCTCTGAGAACACGATCAAGAAATCATAATAACCAAAATGAGTCCGAATGTTGTCTTCTGAGTAATAACCTGATGGCATATCAGCTATGAGAATACCCGAGTTTCATGAACATTGCAGAAAAAATCATGGTCACTACTGGAATCATAAAAGTAGAGAATACCATAACTCTGTCTGGCAGAAGTCCTAAATCTAGAATAATGTTTCATACTGACACTCCTCATGTAATGATACGGTCTATCTGATTATAAAAGTGATGACTACTCCACTCTCTGTACTGATTCCCCGTGATATATCCATACATACAAGAATAGAATGCTAGGCCAAAGAACTATCCAATATAAGACAAGGCGATGTACCAAAGTCAAAGAATGCAAGAACATAATGAGAGCGAACCACATTTGTCTTACTGCTACCCTACCAGTCTATCCATATCTTAAGTTGGTATAAGGACGACAGGAACTGAAAATAGAAAAGGATGGAAGAGATTCAAGAATCAAGAGAAGGATGATCAAGAGGGAATATATAACTTTGTACTTGTAATTAGATTGTATAATCACGACACATGCATTCCAGTTGCAAATTCCTTTATCATTAATTTGCAGACTGGTAGTACTGAAGATGTGAGAGTCTAGGCTCTGATCCACCCTGCAACACCCCGATCTTACGGATACGGAGACGTTACTGTGACGTATATATGCAAGTCAGAAATACCCTCACGTATATACACTAAGCATCAGTACATGCAAGAATCAGAGTATGGATACACAATGGTAATATACATTCCAGCAATAATATCACAAGTACACAGTTATCACAAAGTATGATACAATAAATCAAGAATATAGGATCGCCAAAGGTGCAAAGTAGGATGTACAATATGAAATACTGAAAAGTACTCACGAATAGCAAGATGAGAATCTCGCGAGCCGATCAAGGGGAGGCTGGAAGAAAGAAGGTCCGAACAGGCAACCGCTAATCCATGCTTTCGCTGCGTCACTCTGATCAGGTACAGCAAGGCTACCACAATCTAGACTTCAGGATCTGGACATGAGAATCTAGGGTTATCAGAAAGCAATTCGGCTAGTACATATGATAAAGCCAGTTGACATGCTCAGGCAGTCACATGTGTACATAATCAAGTGGCGTGGTTCAAGCATGCAGGTACAGGCAATGACAAGTAACATAAAAAAATGAAGGAATGATGGTAAATCCAGAATCAAGTATATACATGTATATCAATAAATCTGAATCGAAAAACATGCATAGAAAATGGTATGGAAAACCAAAAATAGGCAAGTCAGGTAATTCAACACAGTAGCATAGATGTCATATGTAAGTGGCGAGCAGGATAATGTAATGGGTCATCGGTCCCACAAGTATAGATCAAGTATGTCGCTAGTTAGATGTCAGTAGCATATTATTATTAATTATTAAGACTCATTCAATTTGTATGTTTGGGTATATGTCCCATACCATATACCTCCGCATACAAGTCGAGCGTGGTTGGTTATTGGAAACGGATGGGGATCGACGAACCATGTTTAGAATGGGTCCGTGCATGTCCGGGATAACAGTCCAGGAGTATCCGGTACTGAGCCGGAACGTACCGCTAGGTACCGGGACTTACTATATGCCCGTAGGATTTAGTATATGCCCGAATAGGAATAGGGTATCACCGCTCCCATGGGAATAGACTAGGGGCTTATGGCACACCCGACAGGCAGGCAGGGAAATAGAGGTAAATTGCACCCACAGAAACACCTGGTGGCCTCCAGGTCGAATCTCAGGAATTAGTTGTACAACATATGTATGACTACCTTAAACATGGAAGCTATATCGGTACCTATCAGTTTCCCCATCCCAGTGTAAGTTGTTTAATTATTAGAGACTGTCCAGTGATAATGTCCACAAGTTATCCACAGTAATCCAATATCTATGATTATCCAACTACAAGGATCAACAGGAGTATAATATCAGGAGCATAATGTCAGAAGTCTCCCTAGGGTTCAGGGATACAGGAGTTCAGGAGCAAAGGAATTCAGGAGTACCAGATATTTGGTAACATAATAATAATCATCCCAAGTTTCTGTAAAAGTGATAATCATAAATGGACATTGTAATACAGGTGTAATAGTAATCTAGTCTGATGTCACAATATCAGGTCAAATGTACTAGTGCCATGTGAAAACATGTCAAGTGAGTGATAGCATGTCAATTGTTAAGTATCATATATCATGTGTCAAATATCAGGTGTCAAGTGATAACATGTCAAGTACTGGTGTCAAATATCAAGTGTTAATATCAGGTGTCAAGTATAACATATCAATGTCAGGTAATTAACATGTCGGTGTTAGGTGAGTTAATACAGAGCCACAATATTATATGTCAGAAAATCATCTGGTCATGTAATATGATACAGGAGAACATTATAGTTAAACATTTCAAACTCTTCACAATCATATCTATAACAACAATAAATTAATCTTTTAATTAGCTATGCGGAGCCGAGCGAAGCGGGAGCGTATTTAGGCATATCCAATGCAGGTATAATACCAGCTAAATGAATTATAATAACGGTCAACAGGTATTCATATAACATGTTAATTTTAGAAAATCACTCGCATATCATATATCAACTCGCATAACGATGCATCATGCATTAGAAAGCAGGATAACAATTATTAGACATGTAATGATGGTAACAAGGTATTCGCATATCAATATATCATGCAATAGACGTTAAAATAACAATCACTAGGTATGAAAGATGATAGCAAAGCATGAAGTAACACAGAAAAAGTACACGCCTAAAATCACCGAAAAATACCGTAAATTCCGAAATACCATAAACATGTTCATGCCACTAATCCATATATTAATATATATATATATATATATATATATATATATATATATATATATATATATATATATATATATTACCTGACATCCGCTATTTTGCCATGGCATTCTCCCACTGTGATGAACCTGACATTCGCCAGTTTAGAACCTTGAATGGATGCCTTATGGATCATGCCTCAGACTTTAGAGAAACAATAGTGAAAATAGGCCTAAAAGCGAGCAGTATGAATACATGCAAGCTGCAAGCACGGTGTACGTTGAAGGTAGAGTTAGGCCTTATCAGCACTAAGGCCCGACTCTGTACAACATGCAAATACTTGTCACGAGTTACAAAAAAGTTAAAAAAAAAAAAAAAAATAAAACTCTACAAGGGGTAAAATGAGACTCCACAGCTATGGAGATGTTGAAAAAAGTTAAATGAAATTCCGGAATACCATAAACATGTTCATGTCACTAATCCATATATTAATATATATATATATATATATATATATATATATATATATATATATATATATATATATATATATATATATATATATATATTAATATTAATTTATTGAGAGAGGGCATGAGAGAGGGGGGAGAGAGGGGAGAGAGAGGAGAGAGAAAAGAATGAAAGAGAGATATCAAAGAGAGAGATATTGTGGGGAGAGAGAGAGATGTGTTTGCTAGTAATAAAGGAGGGGTAAGGGAGAGCATTTGAGGGAAAAGAAGGTAAAATAGGAAAGAAGGGAAAAGAAAGAAAGAAGAAAAGAAAGAAAGGAAGGAAGAAAGGAAAGAAGGGAAAAAGAAGAGGGGGGAGATGGCGAACGGTGAGGTCACTGTCGGAGGTGGCCCCCGAGCTTGGGCAGCCGGCAGCCAGGTCGGCCGGCGACCAGGGGCGATCGGAGGTGAGGTGGTGGTGGTGGTTGATCGTGGAGGTGGTTGTGTAAATCACCTAGAGGGGGGGTGAATAGGTGATGGCTAATCTAATGGTCACTTAATGACAAATTATGCAAATGATGCGGAAGCTAAAAGCAATTATGACCAAATAAAAACTTTCACTATACACTATGTATAACACAAGAGTGTTGCCGAATTCCCCGTGAAGGACTCTGGACAAACTCCTCTAGATTCCCCTTGAATGGTTGAGGTGCCGCGTTGGCTCTCTTGGTTGAATACAAGTGTTAGTCACGATCCCAAGCAATATATCAATTAAGCACAAATGAATATATCAAGCATATAAAGATAGACAATAATTGAATGCAAGATATAAACAAGAGACAAAGAGAGAGAGAGAGAGAGCAATCGCAAGCACAAGGGTATGTTTCGAGGTTCGAGCACACTTGCTCTACATCCCCGCCTTCGACACACGAAGGATTTCCACTATGCAAGATTCCAATGGATCTCTCCTCGGTGCCGCAACACCTACAAGCCCTCGGACTCCCTAGTCCCGTACACACCGCAAGCCCACCGGCTCGCCGAGGCCGCACCTCGTACAACAAGTCCGCACCCGAACTCGAAACAACGACGAGCACACTTGCCCGTCTCCTCAAAGAACAAAGAAAAGATCTTTGGTGATCACAACACTTTGATCACCTAAAGCACTCTCACTACAACACACCTATAGGATGAATAATCAATGGATAGCTCAAGTGTGGTGTGAGAAAAACAAGGATGTGAGAGGTGGAGGAAAAACTCAAAGAAATCTCTTTTACACTCTTGATAAAATCTTCCCTTTAGATAGGAAATATTTGCTCACTATTTTGTGGAGAAAACCCTTTAAAAAGTCTGGGAAAAACTAGCTCAAAGCTCTCCTAAAATCTTGGCTCAAAACAATGACCAAACCCCTTTATAGAGGTCAGAAAAATATGACCGTTGGGCTCTGTCAGAGCTGCCGGTCGACCGCCCGGTCGACCGCCAACGGTCGAAAATCCGACCGTTGGAGCCTCTGGTCGACCGCCCGGTCGACCCAGAAATCCAGAGAGCAGAACTCTCTGCTGCGGTCGACCGTCCGGTCGACCGGACCACTGTGCTGCCAGACACGCACAAGTCTGTGCACGTCGGTCGACCGTGGGTCGACCGGACCATGGTGCGGTCGACCGCTCGGTCGACCGGACCGGCCTGTCAGCCAGTTCCAGGTCTGAAAAACTGGTTTAAAAATTAATCTTAAAATCTTTTAACACTTATAAAAATTCCATAAACTTGTTTTAACATTCTATATTGAAAACAAAACTTGTGATAAAAAATTTCAAGATATATATCAACATATTCATATCATTTCAGCGTCTTGCAAATTTTATCAAAAATCAAAACATGTATTTTTCAAACTTGGTTTTCATAACTTCACAAAATAAAAACAAGATATTTGATTTCATTTTAAGGCATAGTGTGTATGGATATGATCCACTACACAATCATAATGTAATATCTATGTTTTTGTCACAAAGCTTTAAACTTGGTTTTGGTTTAAAGATATGTATATGATAAATACCAAAAGCCAAACTTGTATTTTTCCAAAATGAAAAATCTTTTGTAAACCAAAAAATCTTTTATGGAAACAATTCTAAATCAAGAGTGTGTGTGCATGGTATACTTGAGCAATCCACCAACTATCTATCCTTTACATTTTTAACTAAAACAAAAACAAAATCTTATACGTAGACACAAGTCTTCATCTTCTTGAAGTCTTCACTTGAAGTCTTCTCATCTTCTTGACTTGGTCCAAGCTTGATCCAAAAGCTCCTTGGATCACACCGTGCTAGCTCCAAATCTTGACATTTTATCCTTTGTTGAGCTATGCACCTACTAAGATCTTGATAATGAATCTGTCACTAATTAAACACAAGATCATTAGTAAATATAACTTCATGAGTTGATCATCATCAAAACTAGGGTGATAGACCTTTGGGCCAACAATCTCCCCCTTTTTGATGATGACAAAACTCATGAGGTTATATATACATGGATTAAAGTAAAGCTTCAAGGAAGCTCCCCCTTAACTCATGCATAGCAAATAAATAATAGATATGGCAATGAGGCACATGAGTATGTATGCAAGTATGGAGATAAAACAAAAACAAAATCTTATTCTCCTATTTGCAAAACAAAACTTATATGCATAAATAACAAGGAAGACAAATACTACTCCCCTTAAGCAATGAAAACATGCATATATACTCAAATACTTCTCCCCCTTTTTGTCAATCATCAACAAAGGGTTCAAAGTAAAATCAAATCAAATAAATTTTTCTCCCCCTTTTTGTCAAAAATAAAAAGATCAAGAAGGGGTAATACAAATCAATCAATAAAGATTTATATGCGATATACATCCATGAAGAGGAAGACGCTAAGTTAGCTTCCCTACACATATGTATTACATGAAGAAGGGATGACAAGCCCTAACTCACATAACACATATTATGTAATGCATAAGAGGAGATGTGAAGCTCCCCCTACACACGTATATCATATAAAGAAGAGTTGTCAAGCTCCTCAATTTATAATATACTCAACATGAATCTATATGTAGAAGAGTTGTTAAGCTCTCCTTGCATATAGGAAATACAAATCAAAAATTTTAAAATTTTCTTCATAATTTTGAACTCACTTAATAAAACACATTTTGAGATATCAACATATATTTTTTTATTTTGATATCAATAGTAAAAAAAAAAAATTTTCATCATAAACTTTGTGCTTTTAAAAATGTGAGCCAATTGTGAGTTAAACACATGAAAATCATATATATGTATGAGAAATGAGTATACCAAGTGAAATTGAAACATACATATATATAAGAGACAAAATATGAGTATATACAAAATAAGTTCATATTGATACCAATTGAAACGATTCAATGATACCAATTGACATAACAATAAAATCAAGTGTATATCTCATAACCTACCACCCTTGATATGCACAAGGTAAAAGATTTGTCAATTAAGCTTACAAGGCATACTCGCCCATCCATCCTCCCATCGATGGTAGGGGTTTACAAAAATAGATTTGAAAATAAGCTTAGTTTGAAAAACTCTACCAAATGAAGAATTTGCACTAGATAATATGAAAATATTTTAGAACTAGTACGAAATCCTTCAAGTAAGGAATAAAGCAAAAATGTTTTTCATGAAACACAAGTAAATCACATGGCACTAAAAACACTCTATTATCCATGAAGTCCATAAAATTTTCAAAAGAGGTGAGTGCACTAGTGTTATGTGGAACATGGTATCATGAAAATGTCAATAACGCTCAATATTTCTTTAAATAAGAAAACATGAAAATCATCACAAATTTTTTATTAAAAAAAAATGTATATTTCAAGATATATGTATGTTTTGACAACACTATAAGTATACATACATATCTCTTAAACACAATTGAGTCCATATAAATAGATTTGCATTAAAGGCAAATGACTCAAGAGGAATACATGTATATCTTAAAGTTTGGCAAAATATACATATACATGAAATGAAAAACACATGACCATAAATCAAATCCAAAAAGAGAATACAAGTTTAAAAATGTATGTATCATCAAAACTAAGCAATATAAGCACATTTCATGGGTTCAAATAAGCATTCAAGCACAAATATAAATAGATTTATTTGTGGCCCACAATATGTTCAAGTATAAATCCTAGTGTTGATAAAACTAACATATAAACTAATATTCAAATCATGAAGCATCAAATTTTGAGAAAAACAGAATCATGTGTCAATCTTAAAAATTATTTGAAGAACAAATAACTAGTATAAATTGTTTTTGAAAACTAGTTAAAGATCCTTCAAATATATCAAATCTTATGTTTTTCATAAACATAACTAGATACATAAAAATTAAGCACTCATAATCTATAAGGCTCAAAATGTTTTTAATAAAAATGTGAGTGTTAAATGATCATGTAAATAGCATTTTTATGAAAATAGTCAATGAAGCTCATAAGTCACATTTTTTTTAACAAAAATACGAAAAATCATTTTTAATCAAAACACTAATCATCATGGTATATGTATGATTAATCCAATCCTAACAATACACATACATATCCCAAATCTAAAAGAGTCTATTAATGATGTTTGCATGAAGGCAAGAGACTCACGGGTATACATGTATATTTATTAGATTTGAATTTAAAAATACATATACATGAAGTAGAGCATAAAAATAGGCATAATAAGTATAAATGAAAGAATCATCAAAACTAGACTATGCATATGCAAATAGTGGGTACAAATGAGCATGAAGATCAATCATATATGAATCAATTGTAATTCACTAATTGTATATGTATACATGCACGTTTTTGATAAAATCTTCATTTAAACATGTAAATACCACATGAAACACACAAAAATATGAACATGCTATATGATATATGAAATTAAAAGCATGTGCATAAAAGTAGGAGTTTAGAAATTGTTACCAACTCCAAAGTTCCAAATATGGTGGTCTTTCCACCAAAGCTCCTTGATAGCGATGCATCCAAAAGTATATCCATCAAGTCTATTGCATCCACTACCAAGGCACCAATCCTCTCACGTCTTGTGAGAGCCCTCACCACATCACAAGCAAATGGTGGGGGTTTTGGTACCCATATTTTCTTGGGTCCTTTGGGGTTAGACTTGTAAGGAACCCAAAATCTTTTATAATTAGCAAAATTAAAATGATCTAATCTATCATAACAATATTTTGCTAAATGGCCTTTGCGGCCACAATGTGTACATATGTACACCTTAGTATGCTTATGTGTAGGAGTGTGATCATGGTGTGCAACATAAGTATGATGATGTGGATGTGCATGAACATGAGGAGTTTGTTTCTTTGAAAACAAAGACTCCAATTTAGTATGATTGAATGCACATGTGCTCAAATTAGAGCTCAAACTATCTATTTTATTTTTCAACATATTTATCTCATTAGTGGTGGCATGTAAAGCATGATGAGATAAAGAATCATTTTTCTTTTTCTTTTGTGAAACAAAATCTTTTTCTTTTTCACAAATTTTTCTTTTCAAAGATTTATTTTCTTGAAAAACAACTTCTCTTTGTTTTTTCACCAAATCAATCTTATTTTTCAAAGTAGTGTTCCCTTCACATAAATCATTCAATTTTGACATGAGGGAAACATTTTCATTTTTCAAATCATTGTTTTCTTTTCTAAGCATGCCATTTTATTTTCTAAAGAATCTTTTTCATTAAGCATGGCATCAAAATTCTTTTTCAAATTATTATTTTCTAATTCTAAGCATGCAATGTTACTTCTAAATGAATCTTGTTCTATATGCATGCAAGCAATGTTCTTTTTCAAATTTTTATTTTCCCTTTTAATCATGTCATATTTCTCAAGAATTGTTTGGCAAAATGAAGTGAGCTCATCATATGACATGTCCTCATCATCGGATTCGGAGTTTACCTCAAGGGGGTTATCCCCTTGGACCATATAGCATACGTTGGAGATGTCGCTTCCAACGTCCGAATCGTTCCCCGCATAGTATAGATCCTTTTCGTCAAGGGAGGTGAGGGTATTCCATGCTACAAAAGCCGAATCAATATTAGTAACTCTAGATAAATAAACATCATCTAGGGTAGATTTGATAGCATGAAGGGCTTTTGCATTAGCCTCTAAATTCTTACCATCTAAAGAATATGCATTATTAGTAGTGGCAAGATATACATGAATGCCTAAGGCCTTGAGGTACAATGACATCTTAACCTTCCAAATTTGGATGTTAAGAATGTCAAAGGTGGGTGGTGACATGAAGTCCATGGTGTGTGTACAAAATCTTGTGATTAGCCTAAAATGAGGATCTTTAACTCTAGGTTGTTAGACCCAAATCAGAGTACCAAGCTCTGATACCAATTGTAAATCACCTAGAGGGGGGGTGAATAGGTGATGGCTAATCTAATGGTCACTTAATGACAAATTATGCAAATGATGCGGAAGCTAAAAGCAATTATGACCAAATAAAAACTTTTACACTATACACTATGTATAACACAAGAGTGTTGCCGAATTCCCCGTGAAGGGCTCTGGACAAACTCCTCTAGATTCCCCTTGAATGGGTTGAGGTGCCGCGTTGGCTCTCTTGGTTGAATACAAGTGTTAGTCACGATCCCAAGCAATATATCAATTAAGCACAAATGAATATATCAAGCATATAAAGATAGATAATAATTGAATGCAAGATATAAACAAGAGACAAAGAGAGAGAGAGAGAGAGAGAGAGAGAGAGAGAGAGCAATCGCAAACACAAGGGTATGTTTCGAGGTTCGAGCACACTTGCTCTACATCCTCGCCTTCGACACACGAAGGATTTCCACTATGCAAGATCCCAATGGATCTCTCCTCGGTGCCGCAACACCTACAAGCCCTCGGACTCCCTAGTCCCGTACACACCGCAAGCCCACCGGATCGCCGAGGCCGCACCTCGTACAACAAGTCCGCACTCGAACTCGAAACAACGATGAGCACACTTGCCCGTCTCCTCAAAGAACAAAGAAAAGATCTTTGGTGATCACAACACTTTGATCACCTAAAGCACTCTCACTACAACACACCTATAGGATGAATAATCAATGGATAGCTCAAGTGTGGTGTGAGAAAAATAAGGATGTGAGAGGTGGAGGAAAAACTCAAAGAAATCTCTTTTACACTCTTGATAAAATCTTCCCTTTAGATAGGAAATATTTGCTCACTATTTTGTGGAGAAAACCCTTTAAAAAGTCTGGAAAAAACTAGCTCAAAGCTCTCCTAAAATCTTGGCTCAAAACAATGACCAAACCCCCTTTTATAGAGGTCAGAAAAATATGACCGTTGGGCTCTGTCAGAGCTGCCGGT
Source organism: Agave tequilana (assembly GCA_038442645.1). Classification (NCBI taxonomy): domain Eukaryota; kingdom Viridiplantae; phylum Streptophyta; class Magnoliopsida; order Asparagales; family Asparagaceae; genus Agave; species Agave tequilana. The sequence goes on along the minus strand of JAVJIF010033537.1, from coordinate 81,321 downwards.
CGACCGCCCGGTCGACCGCCAACGGTCGAAAATCCGACCGTTGGAGCCTCCGGTCGACCGCCCGGTCGACCCAGAAATCCAGAGAGCAGAACTCTCTGCTGCGGTCGACCGTCCGGTCGACCGGACCACTGTGCTGCCAGACACGCACAAGTCTGTGCACGTCGGTCGACCGTGGGTCGACCGGACCATGGTGCGGTCGACCGCTCGGTCGACCGGACCGGCCTGTCAGCCAGTTCCAGGTCTGGAAAACTGGTTTAAAAATTAATCTTAAAATCTTTTAACACTTATAAAAATTCCATAAACTTGTTTTAACATTCTATATTGAAAACCAAACTTGTGATAAAAATTTTCAAAACATATATCAACATATTCATATCATTTCAGCGTCTTGCAAATTTTATCAAAAATCAAAACATGTATTTTTCAAACTTGGTTTTCATAACTTCACAAAATAAAAACAAGATATTTGATTTCATTTTAAGGCATAGTGTGTATGGATATGATCCACTACACAATCATAATGTAATATCTATGTTTTTGTCATAAAGCTCTAAACTTGGTTTTGGTTTAAAGATATGTATATGATAAATACCAAAAGCCAAACTTGTATTTTTCCAAAATGAAAAATCTTTTGTAAACCAAAAAATCTTTTATGAAAACAATTCTAAATCAAGAGTGTGTGTGCATGGTATACTTGAGCAATCCACCAACTATCTATCCTTTACATTTTTAACTAAAACAAAAATAAAATTTTATACCTAGACACAAGTCTTCATCTTCTTGAAGTCTTCACTTGAAGTCTTCTCATCTTCTTGACTTGGTCCAAGCTTGATCCAAAAGCTCCTTGGATCACACCGTGCTAGCTCCAAATCTTGACATTTTATCCTTTGTTGAGCTATGCACCTACTAAGATCTTGATAATGAATCTGTCACTAATTAAACACAAGATCATTAGTAAATATAACTTCATGAGTTGATCATCATCAAAACTAGGGTGATAGACCTTTGGGCCAACAGGTTGATGCTGGTGGTGAGGATATTTTGTTTGTTGTTGTGGCTGTTGGTGGTTGTTGTGGAGATGTTGGAGGTGGAGTTGATGGTGGTGAGGAGGAGATGGAGGTGGTATGGTGAAGGTATTGGTGGTGATGGGGATGATGGAGTGGTGGTAGTGGTGATGTAAGTGGTGGTGAGTTTGTGGGTGGTGATGGTGGTGAAAATTGGTAATGGAGTGGATGTTGTTGGTGGAATGAAGTGCAGGAGGAGGTGGTGATGTTGTAGTAGATGAGGTGGTGGAGGGAAGGAAAGATGGTGGTGGAAGTGGTAGAGGAGGTGATGGGTTTGAAAGAAGAAGTTAGTGGTGGTGGGGATACTAAAGATAAGAGAAGAAAGGAAATGAAAAAGAAGAAAGGAGGAGAGATAGGGAAAGTGGAGGAGGGGGCTTGGCCGGCCTGGGGCATGGGGGCGGGGGCGACGGCGGCGGCAGCTGCTTGGGCTACCATTGGCCAAGGAGAAGGGAGAGGGAAGGAGTGAGGATTGAGATGAGAGAAGATGAATGGGAGTGGGAGAAAGAAGAAATAAAAAGGAAAGAAATGATAAAAGGAAAGAGAGAGAAGTGATGGGATAGGGAGTGGTATTAGCAGGTGACGGGATGGAAAGTGGGCCGGTCAGTTGGTTGACGTGTGGGAAAGGAAAAGAAAAAGAAATGAAGAAAAAAAATGAAGAGAGAAGGGAAAAATAATATTATTTAAATGGGGTAAAAATTGACCGTTTTAGAAACGCTCCAAAAAATTCTCAAAAATAGAAAATATTATTTTAAGATGCATAAGGAAATTGGATTCAAAAAATTCAATTTGATTTTCAAATTAAAAATCTTAGAATCTTCCAGCAATACAAGTCGACATCAAAACGGTGGATTTTCGATAAATTTAAAAAATGTTAAAAAAAGTATTTAGATAGAAAATGAGATTTTAAGAAGTGATTTAAAAGCTGTTTCTAAAAATTCAACTCCATTTGGAAACTAAAAATCTGGGAATCGGTCAGCGATGCCAATCGACACCGGTTTTGAAGATTTTGCAAAATAATTCTGAAAAATTCTAGAAAATCATGAAAAATCTAAAATATTGAAAAACGATATTTGAAACTAAACCGATCAAATCTGACTACTGAAAAGACTAAATCGAGCGATACACTAGGATCGAGTCCCCGATTCAGATTTGGGCTGACTTCGAGTCCACGAATCCTATCCCAATACAAAACAATCACACAAATAATCATAATACAAAACTAAATCAAAGAAATATGACAAAAAAATCAGAATACGTATCTAAGTACGTATTCCAAGAACAGGGTGTTACAGTTCAAAATAAACATGAAATTCTTTTATCAAAAACATGAAAATCATCAAAATTAAAATTTTCATCCAAATTAAACAAACTTCAAGGTATATGTATGTTCTATCAAAAATAAAAATATACATATATATCCCAAATACAAACGAGTCCATAATAAAATTTTGCATAAAGGCAAGTGACTCAAGGGTTTACATGTATATTTATTAGTTTTAGACAAAAATAACATATACATGAAGCAAACATATACAAAAATAGAGAAAACAAGTATAAATAAAAGAATCATCAAAACTAAGTTATACATGTAAGGGAGTACAAATGAGCAATTAAGTACAAACATATAATAATCAAGTGTAGCTCACTACTTGTACAAGTATAAACACAAGTTTTAACGAAAACTATATCTAAATATGTAATCACCACATAAAGTACAAAACATGATCATTTAACATAATGACTTGAAACCAAAACATGCTAAAAATTATCAAATGTAAAAGCATGTAAATTAAAATAGGAGTTTAGAGATAGTTACAAACCATATGAACTATTCTCTAAGTCTCCAAACTATGATGGTCCTCCCACCAAACCTTGAAGGTGATGCATCCATTTGGTAAGTCCATCTAGCTCTTGCATCTGCCACCAAGGCACCATACCTCTCACGTCATGTGAGAGCTCACACCTACATTAAAAATAAGTGGTGAAGATTTTGGTACCCATTTCTTTTTGGGTCCACGGGGGTTAGCATCACAAGGAACCCAAATATTTTTATTTGTAAAATTTATATGATTTATCTTATCAGAATAAAACTTTACTAAATGGCCTTTGTGGCCGCAATATGTACACTCTAGCATACGTATGAGAATGGGTGTGATCATGATATACATGAGATGCATGTTGTGTAGGATGTGCATGCATGTGTGGAATTTATTTCTTGCGAAACATAAATTCTAATTTATTATGTTTAAATGCACAATTGGTCAAATTTGAATTCAAACAATCAATTCTCATTTTCAAAACATGAATCTCATTTTTATTAAAAGACGATGCAACATTATTAGCATGAGAGACATGGCAAGAATGAGAATCAATAATCTTTTTTTTAGAAATTTTTTCTTTTTCTTTCAAAACAAATTTTCTTTTCAAAGAGTTATTTTTCTTCCAAAACAATCTCGTTTTCTTTTTCTATCAAAATAATTTTATTTTTCAATGAATTGTTTCCTTCACAAATGTCATTTAATATTAAAGACAAAGAAATATTCTCCTTTTTTAAAAATTCATTTTCTTTTGAAACATAATCAAATTTATTTTTAAAGGAATCATTTTCTAAGTGTTTTCCTTCTTCAATTTATTATTTTCAATTTTTAATAAATCATATTTTTCAAGAAGTCTTTGACAAAAAGATGCAAGCTCATTATAAGGCATGTCAATATCTTCTTCTAAATCGCATTCAGAATTTACCTCAAGGGGGTCATCTCCTTGGACCATATAGCACATGTTGAAAGCATCACTTCCATTATCCGAGTCACTCCCCATATAGTATTGCTTTTGTTCACCAAGGGAGACAAGTGTGTTCCATACTACAAAAGTCAAATCAAAGTTAGAAACCCTACATAAATAATCATCATTCAGGGTACTCTTTAAAGCATGGATGACTTTTGTGTTAGCCTCAAGATATTTGCCATTTAAACAATAAGAATCTTTAATAGTGGCAAGATAAACATGAATCCCTAGGGCTTTAATGTACATTAACATCTTAACTTTCCAAGTTGGATGTTAAGAATATCAAACATAGGAGGAGTCATGAAACCCATATGTGTGTAAACAAATATTGTGATTAGTTAAAATAATCTTTAACTCAAGATTGTTAGACCCAAATCAAGAGCATCAAGGTCTGATATCAGTTGAAAATACAAGTAGATGGGGGTGAATAGGTGTACAAGCTAATCTAATGCAAATGATGCAGAATTAAAAACTACTTAAGTAAACTAAAGTTTTAAGCTAACACATAAGGTATAACATAAGAGTGTAACCGAATTTCCGGTGAAGGGCTCTGCACTATCTCCTCAAGATTCCTCTAGATTAAGAGTTGAGGTGCCACTATCGCTCTCTTTGTTGAATACAAGTGTAAGCAAACAATCCCAAGCATATATCAATTGAGCACAAAATATATCAAGCATATAAAGAGATAAACAATATAAACATGCAAGATATATAAACATAAGTGAGAAAGAGAGAGATAAGCAATCGCAAACACGGGAGAATTGTTTCGAGGTTCGAACACCCTTGCTCTATGTCCCTACCTTCAACACTGTGAAGGATTTTGACTAGAATCGATCCCGCAAGATCACTCGGTGCCGCAACACCTACAACGAGTTCACACTAGAACTCTTAGACTCACTAGTCCCTCTCTTGTTCCTGCAAGAACAACACATGCAAGCACACTAGCTTGCCGAGGCCGCACCTATACACCGAACTCCCACAAGAACTCATCACAGCACGAACCCGCAAGTTTACCTCCTCAAATACAAAGATGAACACTTAGTGATCTCAACACTTTGATCATCACAAACATTCTCACAACAAAGATCCTATAGGATAGATATGGCGATGAAAAACTCAAGCTTTTGTGAGAAAAACTAAGATAGATTTGTCGAGGAAAAACTCAAGAAATCTTTTGGAAAACACAAGAGAATCACTCTTGTAAATAGTCCTTTTTAATATAGAATTTAAGCTCTAAAACTTGTTGAAAAACATCTAAGAAAGGTAGGAAAAACTGGCTCAAAAACTCTCTTGAAATCTTGTAGAAAACAGGCCAAGTGAACCCCATTTTATAGGGGATCAAAAACTAGCCGTTGGGAGCCAACTCAGCAGAATATTCTGTTGCCGGTCGACCGGCCGGTCGACGGCCAACGGTCATATTTTTTACAGTTGACGCCTACCGGTCAACCGTCCGGTCGACCGTGCCCTGGGCATGACCTGCCGATCGACCACCCGGTCGACCGAACTTCAAGCCAAAGGGCTGTGCACGTTTCTAGGCACATCGATCGACCGGCAGAAAGCCAGGTCAGCAAATTTGGGGATAAAAACTTGGTTTATTAAACTCCTATAAAATCTCATAAAATCACATAAAATCTACAGAAATAAGTTCTTTGAAGTACAAGTATGTGTGATTAAAAATCAACACATATTATAAACATTTTGAACCATTTTTGTAATATAAAAATTTTGGCTTAAACAAAAATCCGTATTTTTTTAAAATCAATCTTTAATTTGAAAAATGATTTTTTCAAAACTTCTCTAAATATAAATATAAGATATTTTAAACACTTTTGAAGCTTAGTGTGTATAATATGATCCAATACACATATGAGATGAAATATCTATGTTTTTAACAATAAGCTCTAAAATAAGTTTTGATAAATACAAAACTCAAACACATGATATAGAAACATCAAATTAAGTTTTTCTAAACATTTGAACCAACAATGTGTATGGATAAATTTAAAACACATATAAACCATATAAACACATTTTGATGAACTCTATTTATGAAACATAAAGATATATACTTTGAAGTTTAAAAACTAAAATGGTATTTTATAAAACTAAAATTATTTTATGAAAACACAAATAAATTTTGTGTTTGTGTGTGTATGAGCTTGAGCAATCCACAACTAATCTATCATTTACATTTTATTAAAAAAATAAAATCTTAACACGTACAAACATGATACAAGTTTTTTGAAAATCTTCTTCTCCTTCTTGACTTGGTCCAAACTTTGATCTATGAGCTAGACTCCTTTTGAGTACTTGATGCGATCTTGATGCGCGAGCTCTTGAATTAATACATATTAGCTTTCAAATTTAACTTCGAATCTTTTATTAAAGCTAAACACCGACTAAGATCTTGATCAAATATCTGAAACTAAATAGAGACAAGATCATTAGTACTATAATTACATTAGTTAATCATTATCAAAACTAGAGTGATGGGCCTTTGGGCCAAAAGGTTGTTATGGAGGAGAGTGGGTAGGAGATGGTAATTGTGGACGTGTTGACGTAGTGGTGGGTTGGTGGTGATTGGGGAGGAGGTGGTGGTGAATTTTGAAGATGAAGATGAAGGTGGTGGTGATGGGTTTGGGAGAAATTGGTGAAGGGGAGGTGGTGATTGAAGAAGAGAGAGGTGGAGAAGAGGAGAGGGGGGTTGGGGGAGGTGACGCTGGCCTGGGAAGGGCGGTAATGCGCATGTGGCCGACGGTGGAAGGTACGACGGCGGTGGAGAGAAGGGAGGGAAAGATATGGCTGAGAAAGGGAAAGTGGGAGATTGAGAGATTGAGAGAGTTTAGATAGAGAGTTTAATGGGGAGAGAGAGTGAGAAAAGAGAAAGGGATGGGGGTAGGGTACGGTGGAGAGAGGGATTGAAGTTGGCAGGAGATGGGGGAAGGTGAAGGGAGCAGTTGGGGAGAAAGAAAAAGAAGAAAGAGAAAAGAAAAAGAAGAAAGAAAAGAAAAGAAAAAGAAGAAGAAGGAAAAAAAATGAGAAAAATAAGTAAATAAATAAATTATTAAATATTAAATTTAATAGAGTAAAATGGGAGGATTAAGTAAAGGAGAGGAGAAGGGAAAAAGCAAGAAAAGAAAGAAAGAAAAAATAACAATATTATTTAAATCGGGTAAAAGTTAACTGATTCAAAAATTTCCCAAAAATTCTCAAAAATAGAAAATATTATTTTAAGGTACATGGTGAAGTCAAATTTAGAAAATTCAATCTTGTTTTCAAATTAAAAATCCTAAAATCAACCGGTGATAGATATCGACACCAAATCCGAAGGAGTTTTGATAAATTCAGAAAAATCTCCAAATATTAAAATAGAAAATGTGATTCTAAAAATAATGCAAAAGTGAATTTCAAAAATTCAATTCTATTTATAAGTTAAAAATTCGAGAATTGACCAGCGATACTTGTCGACACCGATTTTGAAGATCTTGCAAAATAATTCAGAAAAATTTCAGAAAATCATGAAAAATATAAAATATTAGAAAATGGTATTTTTAACTGAAATTTGTCGAATTAGACTATCAAAATTATCAAATCTGACAGTCCACTGGATCGGGTCTCCAGTTCAGACTCGGCTAACCCTAAATCTAGAAATCCGGATCAGATACCAAATAATAATATTATAATCAAAAAATAAAAATAAATACAAAGAAAATTTAGAAAAATATGAATGCAAAATTAGGACACGTACTCAGGTACATATTCTGCGAACGAGGTGTTACATAGAGGGAGGGTGAGAAGAAATAAGGGAGGAGGAGAAAGAAGAGGACGAAGTGGATGGTGCTGCTGGTGGTGCCGCGGTGCCGATGGCCAGTGGTCGGCATCATTTCTTGCACCGGCTGTGGTGACTACGGGAGAAAGAGGGTGAGGAGGGGTATAAGAGAAAGGAAGATAAAGGAAAGAGAGAAAGGGGAAGAGATTTTTAATGGGTGAGAAGAGGAGAGGGAAAGAGAGAAGGAGAGGAGGGCTGAGGGGACGACCAGCTAGGCCTGGTCGGCGTCACGGCGAGGCTGGCCAGACCTTGGTATAGGGCAGAGAGAGGAAGAGAGTGTTGAAGAGAGAGTTAGAGAGAGGGAGTGACAGAGAGAGAGAGGGAGTGGGAGAGAGAGAGGGAGAGGCGGTGGGAAATATCAGTGGATGGGTGAGGCGGTGGGAAAAAAAATGAAAAGAACATTGTAGAAGAAAGAGAGAGAGAAAGAAAATGCATTTTTATATTACTAATTAATTTGGGTAACTTTTGACCAGTTCAGAATGATTCTTAAATTTTTTGTAAAATAGGAAATATTACATGAAGAAATAATGTGAAATTGGATTCAAAAAATTCAATCTGGTTTACAAATTAAAAATCCTGAAATTGTTCGGTGATACCGGTCGACCCCGGTTACCAGTTTTTTGACTAATTCAGAAAAATCTCTAAAAATATATTAAAGTGAAAAAATATAGTTTTGAAGAATAATTTGAAATTCAACTCTGTTTGTTAATTACAGATCCTAGATCCGATTATCGGTATTAGTCGACATCGATTTTGGAGATTTTCCAAAATAATCTAGAAAAAATCTCAGAAAATTCTGAAAAATCTAAAATATTAGAAAATAATATCTGAAATTAAAATTAGATCAGTCTGACTATCATAAAGGTCAAAATAAATATGTTACGCTATATCGAGTACTGATGCTGTGACACATACATTTAGCGTCAGGGGTTACACTTCTACCCACCTTACAAAATTGATCCACAAGAAAAGATTGATCATCAGCAGAAAGGTCAACTTCTGTCCAAGCTCCGGGATCTAGACAAGCAGGTCTACAGTTGTCAGAAAGTAACCCAATGAGTGCGTTAAATGAAGCCAAGTGGCGTGCACAGCAAGCACACGTGTATTGAAAAATGAGTCGTGTACTCAAATCATACAAGCATACAACAAATGTAATATAAAATTAGTAAAATACAATCATTATTTTTATATTATTATTATATTATTATTACTACTCATCCAACCCTATGTCTAGGTATGTGTTCCAGCGTCCCAGCACACATATATCCACCTATGAGTAAGACGAGGTTGGTTATTAAAAACTGATGGGAAAATCAACGAACTATATTTACAATGGGCTCCGTACATGCTCGAATAATGCCTCAAGGTGTTCTGGTACTGAGCAAGAATATGCCACTAGGTATAATGGTGGGTCTTATTGTATACCCAAACAGGAAAGATATTTTGAGTAGAGGTGCCAATACACGCCACAGAACACCTGGTGGCTCTCAGGTAAAACTGATATTTTAGTTGCATAACATTTTGCCATTGTAAATACAAACACATATCAATATCCATCAGTTTCTCTCATCCCAGTATAAGTTGTCTGATTGTTACAGATTATGATCATGATGATCAGTTTGCGGGAATTAACATGAGTGTTATAGTGAGAGAAATATACATGATACAAGAGATACAATATTGCTTGGAGTTAACATGATATTAATTGTTAAGTTCCTGTAATGTGATAATCATGAGCCAGGTGATTAACAAGTCAGGCAACATGATATAAGAAAATAGTACAAGTGAACATTTCAAACTCTTCCAACCATCATAATAATAATTAATTAAACTATTAATTATCCAGGCGAGGCTTATTAAGCTGGAGCGAAGCTAGGTCGTGGCAGCATAACGCTCGGCACATGGAAGGGCTTGGCCCTTGACGGAGCTAGTGGGCAACTATAGTCGTTAACACACTCGGCGAGACTAACGCTCAAAGCAAGCGTATGAATGCCTTGTTAATGCACACGATGAAGCCACGCTTGCGGTGAAGCTCGACGTTCACGACGAAGCAAGCGTATGAACACTTAGCTAACGCACGTGGTGAAGCCACACTCGCAGTGAAGATAACCATACGTGACAAAGTAAGAGTGTGAACGCCTTGCTATCGCACGCGACGAAGTTACGCTTGTGTAAATTTAGTGGTAAAGCGCTAAGCTTACCTACCCGGCAAAGTTAATAAAGCTCGGAGGCTAAGCTCGGAGGCAAAAATGAAGTCTGAAGGCTAAGCCTGAAGGCGAAACAAGGGTACAAGCACTCATCCACATAAATACAAGTATCAATTCACATAAATACAAGCATTGCCTACACAATTACAGCATTCGCCCACAAAATTACAAGTATTAGCAAACATAAATAATAAGCACTCACTTAGGATCGCAAGATGCATGATAGGAAAGATCTAGTGGAACTCCGATGGAGTTAACACACGAAGCATGAGGAGAGAGAGAAATGATGAAAGCGAAAGAGGAAGGAGAGTGAAAAAAGGAAGAGAGAATATAAGAAAGAGAGGGAAGGTGCGTAGCCTAGGGGTGGCCGCCATAGAGAAGGTCGGGGAAGGCGCGACCGGCCAAGAAGGAGGGGGAGGAGATGGGGAGGCCGGAGAGGTGAGGTGGTAAGGGTGGTGGTGGAGATGGTGGTGTTAGTGGTGTTGGTGTTGGTGGTGATGATGGTGGTGGAGTGGGGGATGATGGTGGTGATGATAGGTGGTGGAGTTGGTGGAGAAGGAGATGTGATAAAGTTGAAGATGGAGATGGTGGTGGTGGAAGTGGAGGAGAGGGAGGAGGAGATGGTAAAGTGTTGGAGGAGCTGGAGAAGGAGAGGGGAGTGTTGATGGTGGCTTGGAGGTGGTGGTGGCCGGCTATGGGGAGGCAAGGATGGCTGAATTGGTGGAGATAGAGGTGGCTGGAGGTGGTGGGTTGGTCAATGGCAAGGAGGGGAGGTGGCCAATTTTGGGGGAGAGAGGGAGAGTTTAGGAGAGAAACTGGATGAGAGAGAAAGGGTGAGGGCCAGTTTTAGGAGAAAGAAGAAAGTGAGAAGGAGAGGAGAGAAGAGAAGAACTAAGAAGAGAGGAGAAAAAAGTGGAAGAGTGTAGTGTTGGCCCAAAGGCCTTCCACCCTAGTTTTGATGATGATTAACTCATGTAGTTATGTTTACTAATAATCTTGTATTGTTTAAGTTTCAGATCATTAACCAAGATATTAGTTTGGTGATAGCTTCAACAAGAGGTGTTTGGAAGCTTATCATGGTGATTCCGGTGCCAAAGCTTAAAGATCATACCTTTGCACTCGATGGATCGCGTTTTGGAGCAAGTCTTCTTGATGACTCAAAGACTTAGGTATCCTAGTTTAGACTATGAGTTTTTTAGATCCATTTGTAAAGTTTAGAATAGTTGATATGCTCAAGTGCACAAACACACACGTTTTTATGTTTTGGATTTGGTTTTCTTGAATAGTTTATCAAAACAAGTTTAATTGATATATGTATAGTTGTTTCACTCTATACATGCATGCTTAACTCTTATCAAACTTGATTTTGAGCTTAACATCTCTTTGATAAAAATACAAGTTTTGGTTTTGATAAAATTGGCAAGACACAAAAATGAATTGATATGATTGATATATGTCTTGAAAATTTTTATCACATGTTTATGTTTCAATATAAAATGTTAAAACAAGTTTTATAGAATTTTCAGAAAAAGGTAAAAGATTTTTCCCAAATTTTCTGATCTTATTTTTGTGCTGACAGGCTGGTCGGTCGACCGGGACGGTCGACCGCACCAAGGGACGGTCGACCACACCGGTCGACCGACGTGCACAGACTTGTGCACGTCTGCAGCACAGTGGTCCGGTCGACCGGACGGTCGACCGCTGCAGAGAGTTCTGCTCTCTGTTAATTTGGGTCGACCGGGCGGTCGACCGGTAGCTCCAACGGGTCAAAATATGACCGTTGGAGACCGTTGCCTGTCAGAGCTGCCAGCTCAGCTCTAACGGCTAGTTTCTGTTTTGGCCTATATAAACCCCATCTCTTTGAGATTTTGGCTAAGGTTTTCAAGGAGAAAAATTTCTGTGTCTCTCTAGTTTTTAAACAAGTTTTTAAAAGAGTTTAAGTGCTAAAAAGATTTTAATCTTTATTGTTTTGGGTTTTTGGAAAATCAAAGAAAACTAGGTTTTGGGATTTTGATTTGATCTTTCACTTTCTATCTTTTACAAGAGATTTCCTAAGTAGTTTTTCTTTGTTGCTTGTTTCCAAAAACACCTAGTTTCCACACTTGAGCTATCACCTATCCTAATCTATTTAGGATCTTGTTTTTGTGGAAAAGAAAAGAGAAAAGAAAAGAGAGATTGAGTTTGTGGTTTTTGGAACCACTTGTTGTAAACACCCTTATTATTGTTGTATCCCTCTTAGGTAGAGGTGATCGGGTGATTGGTTTGTATCCCTCAAGTGTGAGGTGATTGAGATTGGTTGTGAGCCTCTTCGGTAGAGGTGTTGTTGTTGGTTGTTGTATTGGCTACGGGCCTAACCCCTCGGTTGTGAGGTGGTTGTTTGAGAGAGGAGTTTGGTACTCCTAGAGTTGTAACAAATCCTCTTCGGTAGAGGTTCCCTCGGTGGGAGATAGTGGATTGGAAATCCTACACGGTGGTGTAGGCGGGGATGTAGAGCAAGGTGCTCGAACCTCGAAACATATCTTGGTCTTTGCGATTGATCATTGTCTCTCTAACTCTCTCTCATTTATATTGTGCAAAGCATCATACTTCATTCATATCATATTTGCTTGTGTTGAGCATATTTCATCTTGTCATATTTAATTGCTTGTGTTGTGCCTTGCATAATCCATATTGCTATATCCTTGATTGCTTGGCTTGATTGTGTGTGCACATTGCTTGGATTGCTTGTGTGTGTGCCTAACTTATACTCATCCAACAAGAGCTTCACATAGCACCTCAACCCATTTAAAGGGGAATCAAGGGGAGTTAGTCCAGAGCCTCGCAAGGGGAATTCGGCTACACTTGTTGTATTGTATTAGTTTGTGCATAATTTGCATTAGCTTCCGTTTTTAGCGCACTTAGTTTTGCATTTAGTTTTAGATTAGCACTAACACCTATTCACCCCCCCTCTAGGTGTTTTTCAATTGGTATCAGAGCTAGTGCTCCTGATACTTAGGCTTAACATCCTAGGAGTGAGATCCATTTGCTTGCTAATCTATTGTTTGCATTTGCTTGTTTGCACACATTTAGTTTACCATGGCCTTCATGACCCCACCTATGTATGACCCTTCCAACATTCATGTTTGGAAGATTAGGATGACCGTTTATTTGCAAACCCTAGATCATAAAGTTTATCTTGCTATTACCAAGGAATCCTTCCTTAGTGATCGCAATCATATAGGGGCCAATGCTCAAGCCCTAGAGGCCATTAGAAGCACATTACCTAAAGATTATCTTATGTGTGTTTCTAACATTGATTCCGCCTTTGCAGTGTGGAACAAATTGACAATAACAACCACCACCTCGGAGCTTCAAGTGCAAATTCAAGAAGAGGAATCTAGTGGAGAATCCGAACCACAACAATGCTATATGGTCCAAGGGAATGACTCCCTTGAGGTACACTCGGAAACTCAACTAGATAGTAATGATTGTGCTAGTTCTTCAAATGATTATGTTGATTCCCATGCTTTGAATGAAGAACTATCCATAGTTTGTGAAAAATTAATAGAAAACTATAAAGTTTTGAAAAAGAAGAGTCTAGGCATTAATAATGAAAATAAAAATTTGATTGCTAGACTTGATGTTGTTTTGCAAGAGAAAGAGGAGATTGCTAATGAGAGGGATTCATTAAAATCTCAACTTGATCTTGCACTTAAAGAAAATGAGTTTTTGAAAAATAAAAATAATTGCCATGTTCTTTTGAAGAAAAATGATAACTTATCTTCAAAAGTTGATTTTATTTTAAAAGAGAATGTTGATTTGAAAAATAAAATTATTTCCATTTCAAATGATTTAGATGTGTGTTTAAAGAAAAATGTTGTTTTGAAAAATAAGATTGATGAACATGTTTGCCATGCTAGTGTAGCTTCTTCATCTAGTCTACCTAATGCATGTACCTCTTCTTCTAGGATTAATGATGATATTTGTATGTTAAAGAAGAGAGTAGATTGTTTGGGCTCCACTATGAGCCAATGTGCTAAGAACCATACACGGTTGGAAACCTTGGTTCGAAAGAAACAAGTTCCATCATTTATGCATGCACACCCTCCACGGCATACACATGCTCCACACGGACACCATCAACACATGTATGCTCATGTGTACACATGTACACATTGTGGCCGAAAAGGCCATCTTGCTAAATTTTGTTATGATAGATTAAATGTTTCAAATTTAGCAAAGAAATTTGTTTGGGTTAGGGAAGGGACTAACCCCCATGGACCCAACAAGATGTGGGTACCAAAGACCACCCCTCCTATTGTTTTTGATGTAGGTGTGGGCTCTCACATGACGTGAGAGTGATAGCACCTTGGAGTGGATGCGTTCCGGACTTAAAGGAAATCAATTGGATGCATCACTTTCAAGGGAAGTTTTGGTGGAGATGACCACCATGCTTTTGGAGACAAGGAGAGTTGCCTTCTAGGTTTTGATAACAAATTCCTAACTCCCATTTATTGTTTACATGCTTTCAATATTCATGTTTATAGCATGTTTTTGATGTCTATGGATTAGTATGTTCATTCCATGTTTATTAGATCCTTGACATACATGTATAGTATTTGAGACACACTTGCTTATATGAACCCATATTTAGTGTTCTCACCTTTTGTTTAGCTATAATATACATCATGAATCTAATACATGCGAATTTACATAGTAATCATGTTTTAGTTTTCTCATGATGATTTTTTGTTGTTTTATGCTTTATGTGGTATAAACTAGTTTAGATGTAGATTTTATCAAAACTTGCATGTATGCATGTACACATAGTGAGAACAAATTGACTTTTATATGTTTGCACTTCATGCTCATTTGTACCCACTATATGCACATGTATAAGCTAGTTTTGATGATTCCTTCATTTATACTTGCTATGCCTATTTTCATGTTTTTACTTCATGTATATGTATTTTGAATTCAAACCTAATAAATATACATGTATACCCATGAGTCTTTTGCCTTCATGCAAATACTTTTAATAGACTCGTTTATGGTTGGGATATGTATGTATATTGTTAAATTTGGATGAATCATACATATACCTAGAAGTTTGATAAAAGAATTTTTGATGAATCTTTGCTTGTTTTATATAGCAAAATAATATTCGTGTTTGTTTTGATACTTCATGTTTTGAATATATGTTTAGATGTTAGTTTTCATTAAGACTAGGATTTATATTTGTACATATGATGGGCTACAAACAAATCTATATATGTTTGGGATTGAATGCTTGTTTGTTCCCATTAGATGTGCTAGTATAGTCTAGTTTTGATGATTCATACATTTTAAACTTGTATTCCATTTTTGGTATTTGTTTTTATGATTATGAGTTTTCATTTCATGTATATGTGTATTTTGCCAAACTAGAAGATATACATGTATACCCCTTGAGTCATTTGCCTTTCATGCAAATATCTATTATGGACTCAAAGTGTGTTTAAGGGATATGTATGTATACTTCTTGTGTTGAAAAATCATACATATACCTTGAAAAGAATTGGTATCAAATTGTTTTTATGAAAAGCTAAATTTTCATACTTTTCATGCTTTTCATGTTTTCTTTGAATTGGTTTTAAACTTCATGTATATGTTTACCTTGTCCAAACTATTAGATATACATGAATATCCTTTTGAGCCACGTGCCTTCATGCATATATCCTTGTGGACTCGTTTGTATCTTGGATATGTATGTATACTTTGGTTTGTATTAGACATACATATGCCTTGAAGATTAAATAATATTAATTTTTAGTTTTCTTGTTTAAAGGAATAATTGAACTTAATTGAACAAATTTTCATGATTGTGATCTCCATACTTGACTTGTACACTCACATTTATTATTTGCTCATGTTTTGTTTTCATGAGACATTTTTATGCTTAATTGGATTAGAGTGTTGATTATCATGTGGATTTCATTTTTATGGAAAATGATTGGTATTTATTCCTTGCTTGAAGGATTTCGTACTAGTTAACAAAACTTTTCATTTTAACTAGTTCATATTCTTCGTTATAATATGAGATATACACTTGACCATATTCTTTCAATTGGTATCATTGAACACTTTCAATTGGTATCAATTTTTGATCTTTTTGTATACTCATATATGTTTTGTATATGTATGCTTACTCTTTCAAGAATATCAATGTCAATTGGTATCTAATTTTCATACGTATATATACTTGTTTATGCTAAGCTTAAAAAAAAAAATTTCTATTGTTTGATTTGTTTTCGATTGGTATCTTAACAAGCTTATGCATATGTTTAGTTGGTATTTCATAAAGGGGGAGAAAATTTGATGTTGTCTTTCAATTGGTATTTGATTTCCACTCCCTTGCTTTATGTTAAAATATAGTTTCAAATTGGTATCATATGTTTAAAAGAACACATTTCTCTTAATGATATCAAGATGTTTATGTTAAATGTTTTAAATTGGTATCTCAAAATTTTGTTTAAGAAAAACATATTTATTTTACATTGCCTATATGTGTATAAATTCATGTTGAGTGTATCTTGTATTGAAGAGCTTGACAACTCTTCCTTATGTGGTACACGTGTGTAGGGGGAGCTTCACATCTCCTTTTATGCATTATATATTTTGTGTTATGTGAATTAGGGCGTGTCTTCCCTTCTTCATGTAACTCATATGTGTAGGGAAGCTAACTTAGCGTCTTCCTCTTCATGAATGTATATAGCATATAACATTTATTAATCTTTGTTTATCTTCATTTGGTATCAAGATGCTTCATTGACATATTTTTAATTGATATCATATTTGTAGTCACCCCTTATTGACTTTGTTTTTGTTTTAGACAAAAAGGGGGAGACCATTGTTTGCATTGTTTTGATTGACACAAAAAGGGGGAGAAAAAATTTTACCCCTCATTTTATTTATAGTTTTTGAATGTTTACCCCTTTGTTGATGATTGACAAAAAGGGGGAGAATTATTTGTGAGTTTTATATATATGCATAGTTATGTTTTTGCATATATTAAGTTTAATATAATTTAATGTATGTTTATTGGTATCTAGAGCATCTAGAAAATGTTTATTTGTTAATTGGTATCTAGAGCATGCTTTGCTTTAAATATTTCATTGGTATCTAGAACCTTTATTGTTTATGCATATTTGTGCATTCATGTTTTTTAAGCGCCTTCATTGCATATTATGATGTTTATTTGGCTATGCATGAGTTAAGGGGAGCTTCTTTGAAGCTTTACTTTAATCCATGCATATATAACTCCATGAGTTTTGTCATCATCAAAAAGGGGGAGATTGTTGGCCCAAAGGCCTTCCACCCTAGTTTTGATGATGATTAACTCATGTAGTTATGTTTACTAATAATCTTGTATTGTTTAAGTTTCAGATCATTAACCAAGATATTAGTTTGGTGATAGCTTCAACAAGAGGTGTTTGGAAGCTTATCATGGTGATTCCGGTGCCAAAGCTTAAAGATCATACCTTTGCACTCGATGGATCGCGTTTGGGAGCAAGTCTTCTTGATGACTCAAAGACTTAGGTATCCTAGTTTAGACTATGAGTTTTTTAGATCCATTTGTAAAGTTTAGAATAGTTGATATGCTCAAGTGCACAAACACACACGTTTTTATGTTTTGGATTTGGTTTTCTTGAATAGTTTATCAAAACAAGTTTAATTGATATATGTATAGTTGTTTCACTCTATACATGCATGCTTAACTCTTATCAAACTTGATTTTGAGCTTAACATCTCTTTGATAAAAATACAAGTTTTGGTTTTTGATAAAATTGGCAAGACACAAAATGAATTGATATGATTGATATATGTCTTGAAAATTTTTATCACATGTTTATGTTTCAATATAAAATGTTAAAACAAGTTTTATAGAATTTTCAGAAAAAGGTAAAAGATTTTTCCCAAATTTTCTGATCTTATTTTTGTGCTGACAGGCTGGTCGGTCGACCGGGACGGTCGACCGCACCAAGGGACGGTCGACCGCACCGGTCGACCGACGTGCACAGACTTGTGCACGTCTGCAGCACAGTGGTTCGGTCGACCGGACGGTCGACCGCTGCAGAGAGTTCTGCTCTCTGTTAATTTGGGTCGACCGGGCGGTCGACCGGTAGCTCCAACGGGTCAAAATATGACCGTTGGACGGTCGACCGGCCGGTCGACCGTTGCCTGTCAGAGCTGCCAGCTCAGCTCTAACGGCTAGTTTCTGTTTTGGCCTATATAAACCCCATCTCTTTGGGATTTTGGCTAAGGTTTTCAAGGAGAAAAATTTCTGTGTCTCTCTAGTTTTTAAACAAGTTTTTAAAAGAGTTTAAGTGCTAAAAAGATTTTAATCTTTATTGTTTTGGGTTTTTGGAAAATCAAAGAAAACTAGGTTTTGGGATTTTGATTTGATCTTTCACTTTCTATCTTTTACAAGAGATTTCCCAAGTAGTTTTTCTTTGTTGCTTGTTTCCAAAAACACCTAGTTTCCACACTTAAGCTATCACCTATCCTAATCTATTTAGGATCTTGTTTTTGTGGAAAAGAAAAGAGAAAAGAAAAGAGAGATTGAGTTTGTGGTTTTTGGAACCACTTGTTGTAAACACCCTTATTATTGTTGTATCCCTCTTAGGTAGAGGTGATCGGGTGATTGGTTTGTATCCCTCAAGTGTGAGGTGATTGAGATTGGTTGTGAGCCTCTTCGGTAGAGGTGTTGTTGTTGGTTGTTGTATTGGCTACGGGCCTAACCCCTCGGTTGTGAGGTGGTTGTTTGAGAGAGGAGTTTGGTACTCCTAGAGTTGTAACGAATCCTCTTCGGTAGAGGTTCCCTCGGTGGGAGATAGTGGATTGGAAATCCTACACGGTGGTGTAGGCGGGGATGTAAAGCAAGGTGCTCGAACCTCGAAACATATCTTGGTCTTTGCGATTGATCCATTGTCTCTCTAACTCTCTCTCATTTATATTGTGCAAAGCATCATACTTCATTCATATCATATTTGCTTGTGTTGAGCATATTTCATCTTGTCATATTTAATTGCTTGTGTTGTGCCTTGCATAATCCATATTGCTATATCCTTGATTGCTTGGCTTGATTGTGTGTGCACATTGCTTGGATTGCTTGTGTGTGTGTGCCTAACTTATACTCATCCAACAAGAGCTTCACATAGCACCTCAACCCATTTAAAGGGGAATCAAGGGGAGTTAGTCCAGAGCCTCGCAAGGGGAATTCGGCTACACTTGTTGTATTGTATTAGTTTGTACATAATTTGCATTAGCTTCCGTTTTTAACGCACTTAGTTTTGCATTTAGTTTTAGATTAGCACTAACACCTATTCACCCCCCCTCCCCTCTAGGTGTTTTTCATGTAGAAGGAGGGGGAAGTTGGTGGAAGGAAAAAAGAAAAGAAAAGAAAAAGGAAAAAGGAAATGAAAGGAAAAGGAAAAAGAAAGAAAAGAAAGGAGAAGGAAAGGAAAAGAAAAAAGGAAGAGAAAAAAATAAGGGGGTGGTTCTGGCTGGGAAAAAAATACAAGAAAAATAGAACAATACAAGTGAAAAATCGGGACATGTATCTAAGTACGTATTCTAAGAATAAGGTGTTACAATCTACCCACCTTACAAAAATTTCATCCTCAAAATTTTGATAAGGAGGTGATGAACACGGAAGAGATTAAGGTTGATAATAACAGGACAGGGTGAAGATAATGTGGAATTTACCAACACATAACACGAATAGCTGGGGATAACACTCACAAATAACATCTTCCCGTTCCAAGTTGCTTCCCCGGGGGCATGCCTGTTCCATGACACAAGTACTAACAGAGTAGTCCTATTCTTTTGGGTCTTGACACTTTTACCAATATGGCCATCAGCTCCTCAGTATATAACAAGTCTGACTGCAATTCTAACTCCGAGTGATTCAATATGTGGCTTTCATCCTTGAGATATCTTTTGAGTTATGACACGTGAAACACATTGTGCACTCCTTTCAATGATGGCGGTAATGCTAATCTATAAGCTACTTCTCCTACTTGTTCCAGAATCTCGACTAGGCTGATAAATCTCGGACTCAACTTTTCGCGTACATTAAATCTGATTACTCTCTTGGTTGGAAATATTTTCAAGAATATATGTTCCATTCATAACTGCCTAACTTTTCTGCATGTTTCTGTTCTGCCCGGAGGTGTTCTCAGATAATTCTGACTTTGTCTACTGTCTGAACTATAACTTTCGGTCCCAATGTCTTGTTTCTCTGACTTCATCCTAACATAATGGTGATTGCACTTTCTGCCATATAAAGCCTCAAAAGATGCCATCTTGATGCTGGTCTGGTAGCTGTTATTGGAGAAAAATTCTGCCAAGATGTAGATGATCTTCCCACGATCCCATGAACTCTATCATGCATGCTCTCAACATGTCCTTTAAGATCTATATTGCCTATTTTGATTGCCCGTTTATCTCGGGTGATAGGATGTACTAAATTTCTGATGGGTTCCTAAACTTTCATAGAGGCTTTCGATCTGATCTCGAGTAACTGTCCAACACGATGCTAACGAGAACTCTGTGCAATCGAACTACCTCTCTCATGTACTTATCTGCTAGAACTTCTGTAGACTATCATACTCTGAATGGTATGAAGTAAGCTGAATTTGTGAGACGGATTATAACTACCTATACTGCATTTCTTCCTTTTGGACTCCGGGGTAGCACTGTGACAAAATCCATGGTGATATATTCTCACTTTCATTCTGGTATCGGTAAGGGTTGAAGTAATCCAGTGGATCTCTGATGTTACGTCTCCACTTGCTGACATACTAGACACCTTATCACATATCGTGCGATTTCTCTCTTCATTGCATTCCACCAAAAGTGTTGGTTCAAATCTCGGTACATCTTAGTTCCTCCTAGGTGTATATAATAGGCTGAGTTGTGTGCTTCTGTCAAGACTTTCTGTCAAACTTTCCCTTGAGGCACACAAATCCTGTTACCAAAGTAGAGTGCACCATCTGTATCTATGCGGACATCTGATCTTAATCCAACTTTCACTTGTTCTCTAAATTTCTGTAGTTTAGGATTTTCTTTCTGTGCTGCTCCGATTTCTTCCATTAATGTCGGCTAGATCTGAAATGTCATAAACTGACCTGATACACTGGTCCTTCAAATTATCATCAAGTCCATTTGTATTAACTCCCCAAGTAACTCCTTTTGCTGGGTGAGTTATACTACGATGTAGGCTTCAGGTTTTCTACTCAGGGCATCTGTCACCACATTAATCTTATCAAGATGATACTGTAAGTTCACATCATAAACCACCATCAGCTCGAGCCACTGTCTCTGTCTCATGTTCAATTCCTTCTGTGTGAAAACATACTTCCAGCTTTTACGCGTCCTGCTACATTAACACACCCTAAGCCTTTTTCGGATGCGTCACTGTATATAACCATTCCTCCAGTTCCTGAAGATGTTTTCAAAATTGGGGTGGTAATTAATATGTTCTTAGCTACTCAAATATTGATGCACACTCTTTAGTCCACACATATTTCTCTCCTTTTCTGGTGAGTTTTGTTAACATTGCCACAATTTTAGAAAAGTCCTGCACAAATCTTCGGTAATACCCAGCTAGTCCAATGAAGCTTTTAATTTCTATTGCTGACTTCAGAACTAGCTAGTTTTTCGCTGCTTGAATCTTACTGTGATCTACTGAGATCCCATCTTTAGAAACGATGAGGCCCAAGAATGGTATATTTTTCAGCTAGAACTCACACTTCCTCTGTTTGGCATGGAGCTGCTCCTGTCGAAAGGTCTGTAGTACAATTTTCAGATGTTCTGCATGATTTCTGTCACTCTTGGAGTAGGCCAAAATATCATCAATGATAACCATAACAAATTTGTCCAAGAAAGGTGAAAAGACGCAGTTCATCAAATCCATAAAGATTGCTAGGGCGTTAGTTACTCCAAAGGGCATGACCAGGAATTCATAATGATCATAATGAGTCCTGAATGTCGTCTTTTGGATATCGTCCTTCTTCACCTTTAACTGATAGTACCCTGACTGCAGATCTAATTTTAAAAATATTTGAGCTCCGTGAAGTTGATCGAAAAGGTCGTCAATTCTGGGTAAGAGGTACTTGCTCTTAATGGTGACTTTGTTCAACTCCTTGTAGCTGATATGTAATCTCTTCCCAACATATTTCTTATTTGTCAATAATACTAGAGCTCTCCAAGGCGAAGTACTCGGCCTTATCAAACCCTTGTCTGAATATTTTTGTAGTTGTTTCTTCAATATTTTCAACTCTGTAGGTGCCATTCGGTACGATGCTTTGGATATAGGGGTCGTTCCTGCAATAATGTCAATAGAAAACTCTATAACTCTATCAGGTAAAAGTCTTAATATCTCTTCGAATACATCTGAAAACTCATTCCATACTAACACTCCCTTCTTCTTGACTTCAGTAGTGACAAAATCTAGTCAATTTCCCTTCCTGGTGGACTTACATTCTCTGATGAGTTGAAACTCTGGTTATTGTGAAATTCTGAAAATCACTTTTTTGTTCCGACAGTCAATTACTGCATGTATCTGCTGAGCCAACTCATGCCTAGGATCACATCGTACCCTTAAGTGTCCAGTATGATCATGTCTACTACCAACTTCTTGGTACATAACTTTACAGTGTAATCCTCACAAATTTTAATAGTGATAACTACCCCATTCACTATACTAATCTCTCATTGATCATCCACGCATGCAAGAGGTATAGAATGCGAAATAGTAAAGCTATCAGATATGAAACAATGCGATGCACCAGAATCAAAAAGTGCTAAAATAGGATTAAGGTGGACTTATATTTTACCTGCCACTAGTTCTTCTGATGCTTCAGACTCCTCTGCAGCTAGGTTATATGTTTGACCTTTTTCGTGGCCTGTTCCAGCTCTTGTTCCTTTTGGGCTCAGCTGAAAGCTCGCTACTGGGGACTAAGTAGAGCTCCTCTGCCTGCTAGTCTTGGATTTCTCCTCACAGGCGATGCTGAAAGTGCTGTTAGAATTGGTGTGACATTCCATGTTTTTATGCGGACAATCTCCCACCAAGTGGTTGCCGGATCTACAGGCCAGACACAACCTATTAGCTATTATGCAATTCTTTCGTGAATGTCCGGGCTTCTGGCAATAATTGCATATTGGCTGAAGAGGAGGTTAGAACGATCGCTTATCCAGCGGGGCTCAACTAGGTCGTCTGGGTTTCCCATTGCCCAACTATTAAAATTGTCGCTTTATGGCCTTGTTCTGCATCTGACTTTGGTTTTTCTTCTCCAGTCCTCGTTCTACTTCTTGAGTTATGATGAGGAACTAGGAATATGTTTTCAACTACTAGGGTATAAGAAGCATTTGGTTATCCATCTTCAATCCTTGTTGAAACCTGCTAAGTCAATTTTCTTTATCTGTCACCATATATGGTGCAAACCGGCTGAGTCTAAAATTTCTGTAGCGTACTCATCCACAGATCGGTTCCACTGCTATAGCCTGATAAATTGTTCTTTCATTTCCTTCTGGGCCATTATAGGGAAGAACCTCTCCTAAAAACTTTTCGAAAATTGGTCCCAGATGATGGGTTTTTCTAGTCTCTCTTTCTATGCTAGCCACCAAGTTCTGGCCACATTCTTCAATTAAATTTTGGCCATTTTCACCTGGTCCTCCTTAGGAGTCTCTGTCGCCTTCCAGAGATCTGTTGTGTCGATTAGCCACTGCTCTGTGTCCAGGAGCTTCTCAGTCCTGAAAAAACAGTAAGCTGCAATCTCCTGAAATCTGAGACATTTTTTGGCCTTTGCTCTTTGCGTGCTGTCAACAATCCCTGGCGCAGGAGTTCCATTTGTTTCTGCTAGTTTTCCATCATATTTTGTAGAATTCTTATCAGATTGACATTCTCTCTACTAGGACCGTCCCGAGAGAGACCGGGACCATTACGATTTCCTTATCTTTCCATATCTTAGTTGGTAAAAGATGACGAAAAACTGGAAAGTAAAAAAGATAGAAGGGTTTTAGGATTCAAGGAAAGAATTATCAGGAAGGAATAAATAACTTTTGTGCTTGCAATTGAATTGTACAACCGTGACCTATGTATTCCAGTTGCAAATTAATTTTCTATTAATCTGCCGACTAGATGTATCGAAGATGTGAGAGCTTAGGCCCTGATACCTTCTTGTAACGCCCCACCCTGACGAGTACGGGGACGCTACTATGACGTACATACGCAGGGCATATATACCCTCACATATGTACGCTAAGCATCAGTACAGTACAAGATTCAGATTACAGAAGTACGAATATTATACATAAGTATTTTTACTTACATTCCAACAGAAAAGTACAATTACAAAGTTATCAAAGAGTGTGACATAATATTATAGAAATATTACATCACCTGGAGTCGCAAAACTATGATTTATAAGGTATGGACTAGACCAAAGATGCTCACGAGCTTCAAAGGAAATCTCGTAAGCTGGTCATGAGAAGGTTGGAAGAGAAGGAGCTACACCGGATATGTTTGCTCCACAAAAAAGCTTGATCCTTAGTAGAAGGGTCCACTTCAGTTCAAACTCAAGGATGTGGACAAGCAGGTCCAGGGTTATCAGAAAGTAATCCAATTAGTGCGTAAAATTAAGTCAAGTGGCGTGCACAGGAAAACACATGTGTATCGAAAAACGTATCGTATACTCAAGTCATACAAATATACAACAAATGGTAATATAAAACTAGTAAAATGTAATTATGATTATTATTATTATTATTACTCATCTGACCCTATGTCTAGGTATGTGTCCCAGCGTCTAGCACACATATATTCACATATAAGTAAGAGGAGATTAGTTATTGGAAACTGATAGGAAAATCAATGAACTATGTTTACAATGGGCCCCATACATACCCGGGACAATAGCCCAAGGTGTTCCGGTATTGAGGCAGAACATGTCGCTAGGCATAATATGGGTCTTATTTGTATGCCCAAAAAGGAAGGACATTTTGAGTAGGGGGTGCCAGTATACCCCACAGAACACCTAGTGGCCCTTAGGTAGAACCGAAGTTTTAGTTGCATAATATTTTGCCATTATAAACAAGAATACATATTAATATTCATCAATTTTTCTCGTCCCGATGTAAGTTGTTCGATTATTATAGATTATGTTCATGATGAACGATTTACGGGAATTAGCATGAGTGTTACAGTGGGAGAAATATACATGATACATGAGGAAACAGGAGTACAAGATTACTTGGAGTTAATATGATATTAATTATTAAGTTCCTGTAATGTGATAATCACGAATCAGGTGATTAATATGTCAAGCAACATGATATAGGAAAACAATACAAGTGAACATTTTAAACTCTTCACAACTATCGTAATAATAAGAATTAATTAAACTATTAATTATCCAGGTGGGACTTGTTAAGCCAGAGCGAAGCTAGGCCGTGACAGCGTAACGCTCGGCACACGGCGGAACTTGGCTCCAATTGGAGCTAGCGTGCAGCTCTAGTCGGTAACTTACTCGGCGAGACTAATGCTCACGCCGAAGCAAGAGTATGAATGCCTTGCTAACGCACATGGCGAAGCCAAGCTCGCGGCGACGCTCGATGCTCACGGAGAAGTAAACGTATAAATGCTTAGCTAACGCACGGGGGCGAAGCCACGATTGCGGCGAAGCTAAACGCATGCGATGAAGCAAGCGTATGATCGCCTTGCTATCGCACGTGGCGAAGCTATGCTCTGGCGAATTTAGTGGTAAAGCGTTAAACGCTAAGCTTGCCACCTGTCAAAGCTAATAAAGCCCGAAGGTTAAGGCCGAATGCAAAAGTGAAGCCTGAAGGCGAAATAAGAGTACAAGCACTCATCTACATAAATACAAGCATCAGCCCATATAAATATAACCATTGCCTACACAATTACAACATTCGCCTACAAAATTACAAGCACTAGTAAACACAAATAATAAGCACTCGCCTAGATTCGCAAAAGGCATGGCGAGAAAGATCTAGTAGAACTCCAATAGAGTCAACGCACGAAGCACGAGAAGAGAGAGGTGATGAGAGAGAAAGAGGAATGAGAGAGAAAGAGAAAGGAGAGAATAGAAGCGAGAGAGAGAGAGAGAGAGAGAGAGAGAGAGAGAGAGAGAGAGAGAGAAGATGCATGGCCTAGGGGGTGGCCGACCATGGAGGAGGTCGAGAAGGGCGCGACCGGCCAAGGAGGAGGGGGAGGCTGTGGAGGTGAGGGTGCTGGTGGAGATGGTGGAGGTGTTAGTGGTGATGGTATGTTGGTGGTGATGGTGGTGGAGTAGGGTTGATGGTGGTGGTGATAGGTGATGGAGTTGTGGAGAAGGAGATGATGAAGATGGAGATGGTGGTGGTGGAAGTGGAGGAGAGGGAGGAGGAGATGGTGAAGTGTTGGAGGAGTTAGAGGAGGAAAGGGGGAGTGGTGATGGTGGCTTAGAGGTGGTGATGATCGGCTATTGGGAGGGAAGGTAGCCAGATTGGTAGAGATGGGGGTGTCCGGTGGTGGTGGGTTGGCCTGCGACAAAGAGGAGGGGGAGGTGGCCAGTTTTGGGGGGAAAGAGAGGAGAAAGAGAGAGAGAGAGAGGGAGGGCGAGTTTACGAGAGAAAGACTGGATGAGAGAGAGAGAGATAGAGGGTGAGAGGCCGATTTTAGTAGAAAGAGGAGAAAGTGAGAAGTAGAGAAGAGAAGAAATAAGAAAAGAGGAGAAGAAGGTGAAAGAGTGTAAAAGGAGAAAATTGGTGGAAGGAGAAAAGAAAAGAAAAGAAAAGAAAAAGGAAAAAGGAAAAGAAAGGAAAAGGAATAAGAAGGAAAAGAAAGGAAAAGGAAAAGAAAAGGAAAAGAAAAAAGGAGGATAAGAAAAAGAAAAACAAAAAAGAAGAAAAAATATGGGCCCAACTCTGGAGCTCGAAGAAAAATACGAAAAAAATAGAACAATACAAGCGAAAAATCAGAATACGTATCGAGTACGTATTCTGTGAACGGGGTGTTATATGAGGTCGACAAGGAAGGGGACGAGGGGAGGGAAAGAGGGGAGGTTAGTGAGGAGGGGGACGAGGGGAGGTCAGCACGGAAGGGGATGAGCTGAGGGGAAGATGGGAGGGGGAGGTTGGAAGAAGGATGAAGGAGGAGGAGGAAATTTGGCCATTTTTAAAAAATTTGGTGGGTGCCTTTGTCTCTTTGGGTCGGTGCCTTCATCTGATGTGCGCCTTAATGAGTTTGGTAGGTGCAGATATCTGCACTAATTTTTCAAGTAAGATAACTGTCACGTGACCACTAAAATATCAATAATACCCTTATCTTAAAAGAAAAGCCACGATCAAATTGAAAGGTTCAGCGCCAATGGGAGACGATGGAGAACTAGAAATTCTTCGCACCACATCACCACCGACCTAGATCTAACAAACCCAAAGAAGAGAAGAGAAGAGGAGACCACTATGTTAGATCTTGATAAGAGCGAGACCGGGTAAAGGATAAGGACCCTCTCGATCAGATGATGGACGGCGGTCGATCTCACTGGTCTCAGGGAGCGATCGACCCATAGCGAGAGTGACCATTGAAGCCGTGATGTGCGCACATCTCATTGCTGCTTAACTAACATCCCCAACTTAAGAAAATTTTGGGAAAAAAAAGAGGATGTGAATTTACAGTTAAAAAGAGAGGATATAGGATTCTAAAAAATATAGAAGAGCAATTCAGAATTTTATAAAAAAAGTGAAAATTAGATGAATGAAAATTAGAGAAATGATTCGAAATTTTTCGGGGTGGGTGGGCGGGGCGGGGGGGGGTGGGGGGGGGGTGGGTTGAGTTGAGAGGCAAAAACCCAATTCAAAATAAGGTATTTTGGGGCTTTCATAACAAAAATATAATAGAAGTTAGGATTTAAACCGCGAAAATGGGGGAAAGCGTGCAAATATAAACATTACGGTGTTTTTTTATATTCCGTCCAAACGTTAGGGGTGTTTTGATGACTTTTCTCTAAAATAATTATCACGGAGGAAATGGTAGAATGTAGTAGTTATAGGAGAGCCTGACATGGCTCTTCCCCCACCAGAAAAAAGACTAGATTAGGTGTTGATTCAAATATAGATTATGATATGATATTTACCATATAAGTATCAATTTTTTAAATCACGGACATTGATATAGAAAAAGACATGAATGCTAATATTATATTTGGTAAAGAAAACTCATATCCATATCCACAACCAACACGTCAAATATCTTCACACCCGTTTGCACCTACAGTGATAGCCCTATAAAATGCAAATGCTCTACTTCTCATTGGGATGCTTAGGGTATTAGCGATTAACGTTGATTTTAGCAAAATTCATTGATTTTCCTCCATCCATATCATCGTGCAAGGTTTGAGTTGAGATTCAAAAAATTGTGTAGGAGTTGTGTCTCATATTCAATTTAGCATCAACATCAACTTTGTGTCAAGCAAGCTTTTTGGCCGAGATTATTCAATCGTGTGGGGTTTGCTAAATAATGGCTAGTGTTGTTATGGTTTGAATGTAGCATCATACAAGCATATTTTCTGTATGTAAAAGGTGGCCTGATTGGTTTAGAGAAGAAAGAAAGATGAGAACTATGTGAAAGGAGAATGGCAAGTGTTTTAGAAAGATAGATGGTTCTATGTTGTAATCCCTGTAATGTTTTTGTTCATATGGATTTCTCTATGATATGCTCTCTGCAAGCAGGAGGAACCATGTAATATTGTGTCTTCTCATCTTGATGTGATTTCACATGCCAAGGGATCAAACCTGTGCTTTTAAAGGTGATTCTTGAAACACTATTAGAAACAAATCATTTTAGAAACGGTCTGCAGACGGAATTGATGGCAAATTCACAAGTGATGGATATGATGAACTCCTTTTTAATTATGGAGCTTTTTTCTAATATAGAGAAGGAAATCAGATCACTGACATTGTGGCTAAATGGTGAGTAATTAAGCCCAAGCACACAAGAATATGGAGCAACAACTGCAATTTTTTTTTTTTTAAGAAATAACTTCCTGTAATTTTTATGCAACACATTGCATGATGTTACCAGATGCAACATTATCGGTTTGAACTATCTAAATACACTGGTCTTATGCCATCATCAAAAACAAAAAAAGCGTAAAGAAAGAGTTTGCCGATTCCATTTACCTAATCAAGTATGGAACTTATACAAATTATTCATTAAAACTTGTAAATTATACACCATCTTATTATATACAATGAGTAGAGATAATCCTCTCAAGGAGAAAACCTCAGAAAATGTTTTTGATCATGACAAAAGCTCAGACACAAAGAAAGTAAAATTTACATGAGGCTGCTGGAGAACTTGTCATGTCGAACTGCTATGAAACATTTAATGAATTGAATATCTGCCTGATGCTGTGATGAACAGAAGCAGATAAACAGAAGCAGATAATAAGATGTGAAGTTCCAGATCAGCATTTCAAATTCCACCAATCATGATAATATTCCATCAATACACCTAGCTGTTCAAAGCAAAAGATTATCATTCATAAACTGTATTTATTACGCATAATTAGAACTTTACATGTTCTCAGCAATTTGATTAAAGAAAAGGTTATATCTGTATGCAGAACTTCATGTAATATTTACCTCAATAAAAATAAGAGGAAAAAAAGAGACAGAACATCTACACGTAATATACAAGATTGATTATTAACATTACAGTCAATGTTCTAACTGTAGCGAAAAGATTTCAGGCTGTGATAATATCAAACTGCCTAGCTTAGTTCGATTCTATGTATAATCTGTGCTGGTTAAAGTTAAGTTCATCCTGCCAGCCAGAGGACTTGGGTTGGAACTTCACACAACCCGCCCCCACATCCTTCTACCATTAAGGCAGGTCTGAGTAATCATTCAGTCCGTTTAAACTTTTGAATGCTCTAGTTTGACATAAAAAGGGAAAAAAAAAAAAAGAAATCGAGCTTTTATCGATGCTGCTATAGGTATTTATCCAATCCAAATTGGATAGAACATTTGCAGGTTGCCCAAGATCATACTCAAATCTATCAAAGTCGCAATTCAGACAGGACAGATAAAAATATTAACTGAACAACTTCCCCCCTTTCAAAACTGACCATAGAAGAATAAACTAAAAACCCACTTCTTCTATTAGATCGACAATGAAATAAACAAGATATTATGAGATAAAATTACAGTATCTGTTCTAAGTTTTGTCTCCAATAGAATACTTGCAAGGGGGTTTAACCAACCTCATCATGGTTACCTAGATCTTCTCTTTAACATTGGAAGTTACAGTTGCACTTAAAAAAGAAAAAAAAAAAAAAACCATTTACATACTTGCGCCTACACGATTAAAAAGGTGTTCAAATTAGGAATGTAACTCCAATATTGGTTTCTTGGCTTATTCTTTGCCGTAGATATGAATTTGATTCCCAGAGTATCACCTTATCCCCTCATCTAGATTCTTTCCCGCACCACGATTCTTTCCCCATGTAGGAAATTTTGGAGAAATGCTTCTTGGTTGTCTGCGATTAAGTGCATGAAGCGAACAGATAGTGTTACCTCTTTGGTTAGTATGGAGGGAAATTTGGGTAAAAGCCTGACATAAGGGGCTGATCGATATCCTTGTAAATCACTCCAGACCTCCATTAGGGCTCTAGACCCGCCATGTAGGCGAGAAAGGCTTCAATTCAACTCAAAAAAATAATGATACTAAGTAGGTTCTATAAACCATTTTGTGTTAGTGGCCAGTATCAGGCTGAACCGTTATCCCTCAAGCTTAGCTACTCACGTCTTACCAATGATGACTATTCCTCCCATAAAACTCAAGAGATGGGTAAAGGTCATTTTAGATTTTGTTTTGGTTTTATTGAGCGCAATATGCAGGGGGAGAAAGAAAAAGAAAAAACAGAGGGCTGTGAAAAGTTCACAAGATAAATGAATAAGGTTACCTGTATCACAGTAAGAAATTTGGACAGCTCAAGAACAAGTCATGCAGTAAAATAGGTAGTAAAGCTTCTAATTTGATAGAACAGTCGGCATTGGCCTATACACTGGATGTGGTGGAAAGCTAGAGATTGTAGGATCTTCAACGAAATTCCGGTCAATCACTCGGACCTATGACAAACCACAAAAAGGCAGATTACTAAGCAGCTGAAAATCCACAAACACTTTATCCACAGCAGCCCTCCCTCCACCCATCTGGACTTGGGCATGAGACATATTGTACCGATCATTGGCATGACTAGCCGATTATTGTACTTTATGTCATTACCATTATATTTAATAAAAAAGCTTCCAATTTGATCAAATTCTATTAGCATATGTATTTTTGAAGAATTAATTGGATCAACAGGAAACAAGGGAATAATGCAATAAATATTAAAGATTTCCGCAAAACTAACATAATATTATTTGAGATTTCTTACCAATAGCTATGCCGAAAAACACAAGTTAATGCCATATGGTATTGATATTTTATCTGACAAAAACATAAATTATCATTTCCCAGTGTGAGTTCCTGTTTCAGAATGCTGATGGAAGTAAGGATGACGCAGAGCATCATCAACGGTTAGCCGGTCCTCCTGCAAGATAGAAGGTGAGTTGTCGAAGGCAAAATTGAAAAATAAAAGGAATAAAAGACCTTGGTTCCTTTTCCCTGCTTTGTTCGGGAAAGACCGTGATGACTGTCTAAAAGCTGCAGTATGTCTTACGGGAAAGCTAATTTAGCCGATTTAATCACCAATTAAAAGGGGACAGAATTTATCACTAATAGGAGGTGAGCATAATTAGAATCATATACTGGTAGTTGTCATGTTCCCCCGGAGCTTATCTATTATCATTGGTTATGCTTTGAAGACAACACTTTCTTTTGCTCCAGTTAAGATTGGATAACTTGTACATATAGGTTCTGATTTGAAGAGTAAACTTCAAATTGTTAAGAAAATTTTATTATCTTGACATGTGTCCCAGGATCTTCCTGTATAATAAAGGGAAAAATTTAAATAAGTAAAGGAGCGGCAGTCACTCGATTTAGGCGAGAAAAATTGAGTTGTTGAGACGAAAGATATTGTTGTCTTAGAAAAAAATTGCTCTATAAGGGTATTGTTGACCTGGACGCATGACATTGTTCATCTAATGTGAGTGGTACACATATCGGTAATGTCACATCACTTTCCGTAATGATTATTGGGTTCCTAATTACATAAGTTACAGGAGTCTATATGAGTCATTTTACTGTAGGAAACAACTTAACGATAAAATTCTTAAAAAATGTAAATTTCATCAACCATCTTGAGAATCACCAATGTTTCACCCATCGTGAGAATTACCATTCACAATATTCTTAGGAAAAATGAACCACCTAATAGATCATCTAAAAGAAAAACTTTCATAAATTTCATAAACCATCTTGAGAATTACCTTTATTTCAATTTCATGATATGGAAGATCTGATGCAGCTCTTTGAAAAACCAGGCTAATAAAATATATTAAATCCAAGAGGTGGGTCTACCTGGATTAGGAAAAATCCTACACAATCCAGTGGGTGTCATCTAGCAACTTCTACGAATTTTTGGTAGCATAGAAATAATTTATGTATGAGACAAAGTGTCGAAACGAGTCATTGTGTAAAATGACCTTTACATGAAAAAAGTTGTTTGTAAGTGTTGGTCTATCCAAACCTAGTCCGAATTCAGATCTGAGTTGAAAGCTATTTCCATTTTAGATTTTCAGTTCACATTTAGAAGGATTTGCTAAGATAATTTGGGAAAGGTCATGACATAATTCCTCTTTGATTAGCTGTCATAC
Source organism: Agave tequilana (assembly GCA_038442645.1). Taxonomy (NCBI): domain Eukaryota; kingdom Viridiplantae; phylum Streptophyta; class Magnoliopsida; order Asparagales; family Asparagaceae; genus Agave; species Agave tequilana. Next base: position 48,589 of record JAVJIF010033537.1, on the reverse strand, counting down.
CCAAGCAGAGAACTTAGGTTAAATCTTTGTAAATAAGGACAACCCTTGCATTGTAGACAAGAACGAAAAATAAAAAGTAAAAAAAAGAAAAAAGAAAACGAGAGGCATGATATCTCTAAAGAAAATCCTGAAAGCCCTTAAGTGGAAAACCCATTCATTCTAGACAAAACCCTATGAGACCTTAATAGATAGGCTAAACCATAGAGAGATCAAACATTAAGTCTTATACTTTCTAAGAGTGATGTAATCAAGAGAACATCAAGAAGAATATATCATCCACCCACTTTAGTCATCAATATTGAAATGAAGTCAATAAAATTTAGAGACGGGGATCTTTCACTCACAAAACTCCAATTTCTACAATCTTTGCATCCATCATCGAGTGGACTGGAGTGAGTAATCTGTTATCCATCCAGTCGATCAAAGATCAATACTACAACTACGTGGACACACACAGACACATGTATGTATTGTGTGCGCGCGCGCGCGCTTGTGAAAGCGGGTTAACATTCCTCCCTTCTATGAGGGAGGTTCCAAGTTCAATCTCTACTGTTGTCAAAAAGGGAGTTGGACCTAGGTAACTAGTGCGGGGATGTCTTTACCTTTCAAAAATTAAAATAAATACACACACACACGCAAGTATGTGTGTGTGCGCGCGCCGTCTATATGTATGTGTGTGCGCGTGCGTGTGTGTGTAACACTTCTTACATGCACCTCTTTGTTGGTGACATTATTAGTCATTGTTAAAACTAACAAATCATCAGTCAAATGAATAAATAACATGTTATGTAATTTAGCAGCACAATACTGGCTTGAGCATCAACAAGAAGCGAGTAGGAATTAGCCTTGTCCCAAGGAGGAGCCGCTAATAGGAGTCTTCCCGTAGAAGACTCCAGATGTCCAGCACAGCAAGACAATAACCGACTCAATGGCCTAAGACCGCCTACTTTCATCTATAAATAAGACAAGGTGATCCCGGTATGAGATTCTAGACCAGCTCTTCTACATTCCACATTTCCCTCTTTCAAATTCTAACATGGGCGTCGGAGGGGTTTCACAGGACCAAGGCCCGGCGGTGCTATTTCTGGTTCTCAGGTCATTGGAGATAGCAGAGCGAGACGCGGATTGACCTCAATCCTATCATCGGAAATTGGATCTCATCACCTAGTAGTGTTGCATCTGTTGAGACTAAAGTGAATGGGGCTAAAACATTCAAAATTACTAGCTGTGTTCCCCAACATTGGGTGTCTTGCAATAACTTCCATCCATTTCCTAATGGTATAATCTGGCTCTCATAGGATCCTGAAGTGTGGGATGTGTAACATAGTGGCACTCACAATACAACATATTAGTCTTAGTGTTAAGAACAAAGGGGATTGGACGGCTACCTCACCACCATTGGATATGGTTTAAATACTCATCAGGAAAGGCTAACCCTATGGAAGGAGCTCATAGATCTTCAAATTCAAGATGTTCCATGGCTGAATTCTTGGGACTTTAATAATGCAAGGTTCACTAATGAAAAGATAGGAGGTAAAGCTCTCAAATTGACTCAGTTAAGTCAATTCAACGACTGTATAGATCAATGTGGCCACACTGATCTTAAGTATGGGAGGAGATTGGACTTGGAATAACAAGCACAATGAAGGCACTGGAATAGCTGGCAGATAGAAGTGACTTCTGTCAGAATTCTCTGTAACATTGCTTGGCTTGATCTCCTTCAAGCATCTCATTATGAGTACCGTTCCCAGAGTACTAATGATTATGCTCCTATGATTATCAATCTACTTTGTAAGTCAAATCCTCATTCCAAACCTTTTAAGTTTTTTGACTATTGGCTAAAGTTTGCAGGCTTTAAGAATATTCTTCACACTACTTGGGACACTCTCATGTACAATGTGTGCATGTAGAAAGTAGTTATGAAGCAGAAGTTACTCAAATGTGCTTCAAGAAGCTGGAGTAAGAATGGTCTTTCTACCCCCTATAAAGAAGTCAATCAAATCAGATCAGCACTTGAAGTCCATGAAAGCTTATCTATTGATTCCCTTGTTTCTGAGGCTCATGTGAAAGAGGCACATGTGCACGCTGAGCTAGCTTTTTGGCAAGGGATGGAAGAAATGTTGAGGCAAAAGAGGAGAAATTTGATGCATTTAGGTGAAAAGAATGAAAGGTTCTTCACTTTGTAGTGAAAGACAAAAATACAAAGAATCATATTCCAATTTGATTTCTGAATCTGGTACTCCTATTTCTGATATCTCAATACTTAAGACCACGAGCCCAGACTTCAATGAGAAGTTATTCAATCATGATGGATGCTGGAATGTGTTCCCTAAACTAGTGGTGAGGAAGAAGCCTACTGTTTCTGCAGCAAGACGGATACAAAGAGACATCACAGCTGGAGTGCAATCAACAATGTTTGAATATAATCCAAAAAAAGGCTCCTTGTTTAGAGGTTACATTCAGAAAAATTGGGATGTTGTGGGTAAGGAGGTTACTGAAGCAATACAGTCCTCCATTTCAGGGTTACAATCCCTCTTCGGCTCTAATACCAAACTAATGCAAGATATTTTGATGGAGAAATTTGAGGCAGAAAGGAAGAAAACCAAAAGCAAAAAAAGAGAGAGAAAGATAATCCTCAACTCCCAATCAATGTCAATACTTAATAACACACTCAAGCACAATAGAATAAGGTTTACCAGAATCAATCTTTTATACACCAAATACAAGGTCATAGTCCAACTAAACTGCTAATTTCTAATTCAACTAAAATTCTAAATAAATATAAAGAGAAATACTTTGACAAACTTATATTCTAAATAAAAGACTTCTACTCATAATTCTTCAAAATAAAAGACATTTACTATGCTAATCCGCATCAAATTCAAAACTACTAAGTAGAAAGAAAAGGATAAATATCTAATATCCAGATCTACTTGGATAGATAGAATTATGTTTTATTTGTGGAGGTTCCAGCATATATACTCTTAGTATAGGAAACTTTTGGAGGGTTGCTCTCTATCCGCTAGCTGGACTAAACTCTCTTATCGCAGTTTTCTTGCCCCCAATAGTTTGCATAAAGTCAAATGGTTAATAATACCACGTTAATGACTAGTTATTAAAATTGGACTATCATTCCACTGAGCCTTCTATTTCACAGTCAAATACTTTCTTTAGTGGGAACCGTATATGATCAACTATAAATTAAAGTAAATATAATGCCTTGTTTGGCAACAAGAGTTGGCAAGAGTAAGGTTTATAACACTTGCTAACTCTTCCAGACACCTAATATGTAAGAGTTAGGATGGAATGATGGTGGGTCTTATCAAGGGCAACAGTGGGGTTTTTGGGGAAAAAAATAATAGTGCAATTTGCCTCCTACTTTTTGGGGGCAAGTGCTTAACTCTTACGCCACTTTCAAGTTGGTGTAAGTGTGAACAACCCTAACCTCTAACTCATCCCAACTCTTCTCTCTAAAACTCCTAAATCTAACTCTCCTACTCCACTTACCAAACAAGGCCCAAGTATGTGACTGAATGCACCTCCTTGCTAAAAATAGAAAACACATACTTGTTGGAGGCAAAAGCTTAAATTTTGTATATTCAGAAAGTGACGGCTAGCCCTGAAAAATTCAATAGGAAACTCACTAGGATAAACCATCTTTCATGGGTGCATGTGCAAAAATTAAAATAAAAGTATTCGTTCATGGCTTCTTTTACACCTGCAATAAGAAAAAACTTTTCAACAAGAATTCTCTGCTGTGGATCTCCCACTAAAGTCATATGGGGGCAAAAGACTGGAAAAGGAGACAATCAATTTGCACAGATAGAGGAAAATGATTACAGGAAATTGCTTGAACTGTTATTGAACATTGGATCAGTTTGATTCAATTTGATGCCCATAAAAATTGGTTTATCCATAGTTTCTAGGTTAATCCATATCCAAACTTTCACATTTAAGATAAAATTTAGATTTTTTATGAATCTTTCTTACAGTTGACATATTTCTACTACTGAAGTTATACCTGATTTACCTAGCAAACATCAAAATGAGTATTCAAATCCGACTTTGTTGGCATGATGCAATAAAGTGCCAAATGGACCTTACAATAATAAACCAAGCTGTAAGAAAACTGCAAGAATGCTCATAATAAATTGCTTTGAGCAACTGCCAGCACTTTATTGCAAGTGCTTCTTCGCATTGGCCACTTAAATACTGTGTGCATACATTATATGCTTAACAGTTAGCACCCAACCATTACTTCTCATGTGATAATAATTAAAAAAAAAAAAAATTAAAATTCCATTCAGCTGGTTGAGTTGTATAGAACTTACTGGATGCCACAGTAACAGCTGGCGTACTAATCTCAAAGCCCAGATATTTGGAAAACTGCAAAATATTGACAGATTGATATATGAAGAAATAAATGTATTAGGTAAAAATATAGATCTACAAAAGCACAAGTCAATAAAGACAAACCCAAGTTTAAGCGGATCTCTACTCTTCACTTGACGTGAAAAGGACTCTTCAGAACATTTCCAAGAAGCTAGCCACACTCCGCCCTTATTTGAGATATGATTTATCATCAGTATGTATATATGTAAAATAGTACTTACCAAAGAGCATCAAGCATAAACAGAACTTCTAGCTGAAAATTAAATAATTTTCTGCAAGAATATAATTTAAATACTACAGAGATAGATGATATGTATATCCTTCAGCATTTCAGTGTTATCAAAGTTTCGTGAACCCTACACTCTAGTTCAAGTGTTTAGCTGACACATAAATATGTATATGACCTCGTTCAACATCTAATTTCTTAAATATGATTGCTTTCTCAATGACAAAGTATGCTATTTAAAAATAAACAAGTAAATACACAAAGAGATTCTACAGTGCTATCAATTTATACAGAAAAAAGGGATGGTAGTAAACTATTAAACAATTTCTATATACACCGGTAACAAAACGAAATCACATGAAATGAACTGAAGTCTCCCTAAATCAAGATATAGCTGCAAGAGGGTTTTGAAAGTATATGGATAAAGAACATGCTTCGAAGTATATACGCAGGGGTTAGAAACGGGCTGGGACTGGCGTAGCAAAGTCCAGATACAGCCAGTAGATGTTTACCTCGGAATAAGTACGGCCTAGGCACTCTGTTGGCGCAGAACTCTAGACTCATGTCCTGGTCAACTGGGTACAGCCTGGCTCATGTGTTGATGGGCCAATACATTCGTGCTCATTTGGTTCTTACATTATGCTGCTCAGTTCATGCCCAAATTGGACTGGCCACTGTGTGGCGGGCATATTTATGTCTATTGGGCCAGCACATTTGTGCACCACTCTGTCTATATCCGTAGCTTGAGAATAAGGTTGATGGAGCATGACACCACATTACCGAACACCCAGCCAACATATGTTGGAGACAAGCATCTGACCATATTCACGACTCAAATGAGGAACCAATCTTAAACAATGCAAACTTCACCTTATTTGAAAGAAGTGATAAACGTGGAATTGTTGTTTTACATTTCATTATCACCAACAGCCCTGTATACCCTAAAATAATGCAAATAGGCCAATATTCATGCAGAGCAACAGACAGGTTGGGCTAGAATACCCCTTCTGTGGCAGACAATGCAAGCTGAGACATGAAGTCATAGTCATTTCTTGGAGTATAGCATTCTATGCTCGAGAAACTAATGCAACTTAGAGTTGCATGAGAAGGATTCACATGACACCGATTTGAAACTAGTGTCATAATATGAATAAAAGAAAACCATCCTGAAAGATGTAAAATAGCAAAACCATGGCTCATCTACTGTAGCTTACGGATATTGGTTTCTTCTTTTCTCCTTTCTTTTCTTCTCTTCTCCTCTCTCGTGTGTAGAGAGAGTGTGTAGGCGGATGGATAGATCGGTGTGGGTACTTGGGAGCATGTGTGTGTCTTCACACACACACACACACACAGATACACACACACACACACATACACACACACACACACACACACACATATATATATATATACACACACACACACACACACACACACACACATACACACACACACAGATATATATATATATATATATATATATATATATATATATATATATATATATATATATATATAGATAGAGAGAGAGAGAGAGAGAGAGAGAGAGAGAGAGAGAGAGAAATGTAAATCAGCTGACACAGGAGGCAACTCCCTCCTATGTCGCACTCAAAAATCATATTTTTTGAGTGAATTTTCAAGATCCGACCGCACATTGTCATATTCATATTCTAAAATATACACATATAAAAAATCAAGTGATTTGAAATTCGTTTGCTCATTGATCTAGTCGTTCCATTTTGTTATATTGTTAAAAAACCGTTAATGTTTGAACCCAAAGAAAATGGAGTAAACAAACTTCAAATCACTTGATTTTTTATATGTGTATATCTTAGAATATGAAGATGATAATGTGCGGTCGGATCTTGAAAATTCACTCGAAAATTGATTTTTGAGTGCGACATAGGAGGAGTTGCCTCCTGTGTCAGCTGATTTACATTTCTCTCATATATATATATATATATATATATATATTATATATATATATATATAAACTTGTGTCCTTCCAAAAGGATTTGCGGCCGAATCCTTCCCATTCAAATGCCAACATCTGACATTCGAATACAAGATCCACTCCGTTGAAGTTGATCTATATTATTTTAAGTATCTATAAAAAAAATCAAGTATTTTGAGTACCTTTTGCCCATGCAGTAGGAAAAAAACGGACGGTCTAAATAGTGAGTTGGTTAGTTTAATGGTGTAGAACATTTGAAACCAAACAAAAATATGTTTGTAGGGGTTTTAAAATGTTTAGATTATAATCAAATGACCGGATCGAGAATTTGTATATCTAAAGACATAGATTTAACAAACTCACTACTTTTGGCCGTCCATTTTGTGCCGCTTGATGGATGGGCAAAAAGTATTCAAAACACTTGATTTTTAATTTATAGATACTTGAAATAATATAAATTAACTTCAACAGAGTAGATCTTGTATTCGAATGTCGGAAAGTTATATTTGAGTTGGAAGGATTCAGCTCAAATCTTTTTGGAAGGACACAAGTGTGTGTGTAGAGAGAGAGCGTAGGATCCTTTGGGAAGGATTCGAGCCCGAATCCTTCCAATGATCTACACTCAAATACAAACCTACGACATCTAAAAATACAAACCTATGACATTCAAAAATAAGATCCACTCCGTTGAAGTTGATCTACATTATTTAAAGTATTTATAAATAAAAAATCATGTATTTTTAATACTTTACCCATCCATCAAGTGGCGTAAAATGAACGACCGAAAATAGCATATTGCTTAGATCTACATCTTTAAACATACAAATTCTCGATTCGATCATTTCATAATGATCTAAACACTTAAAAACCTCCACACTAATTTTTGTTAGATTTCAAATATTCCACACTATTAAACTAACCAACACACTATTTAGGCAATCTATTTTTTTCCTAATTAATGCATGGGCAAAAGGTATTTAAAATACTTGATTTTTGGTTTATAGATACTTAAAATAATATAGATCAACTTCAATATAATGGATCTTGCATTCGAATGTGTAGGGTGGTATTTGAGCGGAAAAGATTCGGCCTTGAATCCTTCCGAAACGACACAAGTCTATATATATATATATATATATATATATATATATATATATATATATATATATATATATATATATTATACACACACACACACACTTGTTTAGTTTCAAAAAGATTCGAGCCCGAATCCTTACCACTCAAATACCAACATTCGACATACAAATATAAGATCCACACCGTTGAAGTTGATCTATATTATTTAAATTAACTAAAAATCAAAAATTAAGTATTTAGAATACTTTTTGCTCATCCATTAAGCGGCGCTAAATGGACGGTCAAAAGTAGTGAGTTAGTTAGATCTATGCCTTTAGACATATAAATTCTTGATCTGGCCATTTGATCAAAATCTAAACATTTAAAACCCCTACAAATCAATGTTTGTTAGGTTTCAAATATTCTACATCATTAAACTAACCAACTCACTATTTAGGCTTTCTGTTTTTTCCTATTTGATGCATGGGCAAAAAGTATTTAAAATACTTGATTTTTTATTTATAAATACTTGAAATAATATAGATCAACTTCAATTAAATGGATGTTGTATTCGGATAATGTATAGCTGTATTTGAATGGAAAGGATTCGGGCTCGAATCTTTCAGAACTTGTGTCATTCCGGAAGGATTCGAGGCCGAATCCTTCCCACTCAAATGCAACCCTACACATCCGAATGCAAGATCCATTCCATTGAAGTTGATCTACATTATTTCAAGTATCTAAATCGTGTATTTTGAATACTATTTGCCCATCCATCAAGTAGGCGCAAAATGTATATCTAAAGGGGTGAATAGGTGATGTGCTAATCAAATGAACAACAAATATGGAATTAAAAACTATTATGTAAACTATTATTATCACACAATGTATAACCAAAGAGTTAAACCGAATTTTCGATGAAGGCCCCTGAACTTCTCATCAAGATTTCTCTAGATTAAGAGTTGAGGTGCAACTATAACTCTCTTGATTAAATACTGGTGTGAGCACAAATACAAACAATATCAAGCATGTAAAGATGTGAACAATATGAGAGCATGCAAGATATCAAACAATCCCAAGTATATATCAATTAAGTACAATTAATATCAGGCATATTGAGATATGGACAATTATGAACATGCAAGATATAAATACAAGTGAGTTGAGATAGAGATGAGTAATCGCAAACACGGGAGAATTGTTTTGAGTTTCGAGCCACTTGCTCTACGTTCTTGTCTTCACCACTATGAAGGATTTCCACTAGAATCGATCCCGCAAAATCACCTGGTACCACAACCCCCTACAATGAGCTCCCTCAGGAACTTTTAGACCCGCAAGTCTCTCACTTGTTCCCGCAAGAACAACACACAACTCGAACCTATAAGTTCGCCAAGGCTGTAACCACCAACTTCTTCTCAATACAAAATAGAACACTTTGTGATCACTTCTTGATCACAAACAAACACTCTCACATACAAGGATCCCTGTAGGATGGATTAGCAATAAATAGGCTCAAATTTGTGTGAGAAAACTAGATAGATTTGAGAGAAAAAAAGCTCAAGAATATCTTTTGAAAACTCAAAAGAGTCATCACTCTTGATAAACTCTCTTTTGATATAGAAATGAAGCTCAAAAAAACTTATGGAGAAACTCTGTGAAAAGCTCTTGAAAACACTTAAAAAAAATCTTCTGCAAAAACTGGCCAAAAACTCATATTTATAGGCTGTCAAAAACTAGCCGTTACAAGCCAGATTTGACCTGTCGGCCGACCGGCCAACGGTCATTTTTCTGATCATTGGGATTGTCGGTTGACCGCTCGGTCGACCGCACCTTAAACCCATCTCTGTTGGTCGACCGCTCGATCGACCGAGCCAAGCCCAAGAGTAAGCTTGAGCCAGTTGGTTGACCAGTCGGTCGACCGCACTTTGGGCTCGTCATGTGTGCACGTCGGTCGACCGAGCCTGCATTCGGTCGACCACAAGCATTCCCAGAACACATTTTTTAGGGTTTTTAAAGATCTTTTAAATTCAGTTAAATCCCATAAAATCTCCATAAAATTCACAAAAATAAGTTCATTGAAATACTTTAAAGTCCAAACATGTGTGATAAAAAATCAACACATATTACAAACAAGTGAACTATGTTTGATGTAAAAGAATTTAGGCATAAACCAAAAAAACTATATTTTCCTAACTACAAAGCATTTCAATGAAAATTCGATTTCTCTAAAACTTGTATAGATACAAAAACAAGATATTGAAACATATTTGAAGCATAGTGTGTGGAAATGATCCAATATACATAGTAAATGAAATATACTTGTTTTTGACAATAAGCTCCAAAATAAGGTTTGATAAAAATAAAACTTAAACACATGATATGAACTCATCAAAATAAGTTATCTAAACAATGTGAAGCAATAATGTATATGGAATCCAATACACATATTAAACTATATAAACCAGTTTTGAAAAAATCTATTCATTGAGCTGATATATGTATTCTTGAACTCAAAACTAAAATGGTTAAACTAAAAACTAAAACTATTTAACATGAAAACAATATATAAATTGTGTGTGTGTTTGTGAGCTTGAGCAATCCACAACTAATCTATCCTTTATGTTTTATTCTAAAATAAAAATCTTAAACTTACAAATTAGGACTCAAGTCTTTTTGAAAATCTTCTTTTGAAAATCTTCTTCTCCATCTCTACTTGATCCAAACTTGATTTATAAGCTAAACTCCTCTTTGACTATTTGATGCGATCTTGAAGCGCGAGCTCCTAAATCAACACGTGCTATCTTCAAAACTTGACTTCGAATCTTTTATTAAAGCTAAACACCGACTAAGATTTTGATAAATATCTGAAACTTATTAAACACAAGATCATTAGTACCATAACTACATGAGTTAATCATCATCAAAACTAGAGTGATGGGCCTTTAGGTCAACAATCTCCCCCTTTTTGATGATGACAAAACTCATGGAGTTAGATATGCATGGATTAAGCTCCTCCTTAACTCATGCATAGCATAAAAACATAAAGATATTCAATAAAGCACTTAAACTAAACAAACATAAACAATATACGCGTAAACAAAAATATAGCATGCATATATAAACTCACTCTAAATTTCTCTCCCCTTTTGTCAACTCATCAACAAAGGGGTAAAAAAATAAGATAAATGTATATGTGATATCAATCAATGAGGAGAGCGCCAAGTTAACTTTTCCTGCATACATGCAGTATATGGAGAAGGGATGATTAAACCCTAACCCTATAGTATACAATGTATAGACAGAGACACGTGTACCACATAAAAAAAAGAGGTCAAGCTCTTCTTTATATATTAAACTCATCGTGAATATATATATAGAGAGAAGATGTTAAGCGCCCCTTGCATACAAGCAATACAACCAATTGTAATCAACCAAAACAAATTTTGATACCACATGAGATCAATTAAACAAACTGTGATACCACTTGTAAATTACTTACACAAATTTTGATATTTCTTGAAATAAAAAAATTTAGCTACCACTTATGTATACCACTTGTGGATAAACATAAATATTGTTTTATAGATAAACATAAACATGAAATCATTTTAAATCAAAGAATTTCTCCTTTTTGAAATAATCACAAAACTAATGTATAAGCTTGTTGGAAACAGAAAACAAATGTTTTGAAGTAAAACCAAGCTTAATATGAAATCAATTTATGCTATAAAACATGTATGGTCAATGTAAAACGAGCACAATCAATTATATATATATATGTATGTATGTCAATGAATAATTCACTCACATATAAAAAAAACTTGAATGAGTATACAAATAGTATGAGAATCATGTGTATAACTTATATCATCCACCCTATCATGCACAAGTTAAAAAAAATATTCATTAAGATACACAAGGCATGATGACCCAACCAACCACCCTTATAGGGTAGAAGTTTTTAAAAATAAAGTTTTGAAAATAACTATAAATTGAAAATACTACTAAGTGAAAAATGAAGAACTAGTTTAAAATAAATTTCAAAACTAGTTAAAAATCCTTCAAACATGGCACCAAATCATATATCTCATGAAACATGCTAATTACACAAAAAATTGACACTCAAGATCTAAAAAGCACATAAAAGAGCTCATGAGAACAAAATCTTGAGTAAACATATAGGTGAGTGCTCAATGTTCATGTGAATAACATATTCATGAAGATTAAAACAATAAAACTCAAAATTAAAAACTCAAATGAAATTCTTTTTCTTAAAACATGATATATCACATAATCATGCAAGAATCATCAAAACTAGGACATACAATGTACAATTAAATGTAAAATGAGTGCACAAATGAAATAAAACATATAAAGCATGAAGAACAAGTGTAACTAAAGAATTGTACATGTATAACATAAATTTTAATAAGAGTTGCATATCAACATATGATATAAACATATAAATTAATATATGCTTTAACTAAAGCACATAAAAACATGAATTAAAAAAAATGTGCATATAAATTCACTTGAAAACATGAACACTATTTTCAAAAATACATGCATAGCATACAACCAATCAACTTAACATTAAGAACAAAACAAATATAATTGAGTCTAGGTTACAATACTAGCATATAAGCATTTAAAATATTTTTAAAAGTGAATGAAATGGTTACCAATACGATGTAGCCAATCTATTTCTCCAAAACAAGGTGGTCCTCCCACCAAAACTCCTTGATAGTGACGCATTCATGATGTGTCCGTCAAGCTCCGATTGCATCTACTATTAAGGTACCAATCCTCTCACGTTTTGTGAGAGCCCACACCTACATCAAAGACAAGTGGTGGAGATTTTAGTATCCATATCTTTTTGGGTTCACGGGAGTTTAGTGACATTGGGAACCAAATATTCTTATTTGCAAAATTTAAAGAATTTAGTCTATCAAAGCAAAATTTTTCAAGATGGCTTTTGCGGTCACAATGTGTACATGTGCAATCTCTAGCATACATGTGAGCAGGGGTGTGAATATTGTGTGCATGTGATGTATGCCGTGTAGATATGTGCATGAATATGTGAAATTTGTTTCTTGTGAAACATGAAGTCCAATCTATTATGATTAAAAGCACAATCGCTCAAGTTTGAGCACAAACAATCAATCCTATTTTTTAAAATATGAAACCCTTTTTGACAATAGAAGATGGAAGAGTAGCATGGCAAGAATGAGAATCAAAATCATTTTCTTTTGAAAGAGAAATAAAAGTCTTTTCTTTTTCAAGCAGAATAATCTTCTTTTTCAAAGACTCATTTTCATTTAAAACTATATCCTTTTCTTTAGAAATCAAAACAACTTGATTTTTTAAAGATTCATTTTCAAATTTATTTTGAAAAGAATCTTTTTCTTTTAAAACAAAATCATTTCTTTCTTCAACTTCTTATTTTCAACTTTTAATAAATCATATTTTTTAAGAAATTTATGACATAGCAATGCAAGCTCGTCATAAGACATATTATCATCTTCATCAAGCTCGGAATTGAAATTTACCTCAAGAGGGTCATCCCCTTAGATCATATAGCACATGTTAGAAGTAGCACTTCATTCATCTAAGTCACTCTCCTTATAATATTGCGTTTGTTCACCAAGGAGATAAGAGTATTCCATACTACAAAAGTCGAATCAAAGTTAGAAACTCTAAATAAATAATCATTTAGGGTTGACTTTAAGACATGAAGGGCTCTTGCATTAGCCTCATGATATTTGTTATTTATAATATATGATTCTTTGGTTGTGGCAAGATAGATATGAATACCAAGGCTTTGAGGTACATAGACATCTTAACTTTCCAAGTTTGAAAGTTAAGAATATCAAACATAGAAGGTGCAATGAAATCCATATGTGTGTATGCAAATATTGTGATTAGCAAAAATAAGTATTTTTAACTCAAGGATGTTAAACCCAAATCAAGAGACCAAGCTCTGATACAACTTGTAGATCACCTATAGGGAGTGAATAGGTGATGTGCTAATCAAATGAACAACAAATACGAAATTAAAAACTATTTTGCAAACTATAATTATCACACAATGTATAACCAAAGAGTGAAGCCGAATTTCCGGTGAAGGGCTCTGAACTTTTCCTCAAGATTCCTTTAGATTAAGAGTTGAGATGCAACTATAACTCTCTTGGTTAAATATTGGCGTGAGCACAAATACAAACAATATCAAGCATGTAAAGATGTGAACAACATGAAAGCATGCAAGATATCAAACAATCCCAAGCATATATATCAATTAAGCACAATTAATATCAAACATATAAAGATATGGATGATGTTGGGTATGCAAGATATAAATACAAGTGAGTTAAGAGAGAGCTGAGCAATCACAAATACGGGAGAACTATTTCGAGGTTCGAGCCACTTGCTCTACATTTCCCTTCACCACTATGAAGGATTTCCACTAGAATCGATCTCGCAATATCACCTGGAGCCGCAACACCTACAATGAGCTCCCTCAAGAACTCTTGGACCCACAAGTTCCTCACTTGTTCCGCAAGAAAAAACACACAACTCAAACCCGCAAGTTCGTCGAGGCCGCAACCTCCAACTTCTTCTCAAGACAAAGTAGAACACTTTGTGATCACTTCTTGATCATAAACAAGCACTCTCACATACAAGGATCCCTATAGGATGAATATAGCAACGAATATGCTTAAGCTTGTGTGAAAAAAACTAGATAGATTTAAAAGAGAAATGCTCAAGAAAATCTTTTGAAAACTTAAGAGAATCACTTTTGATAAACTCTCAAAATCTTTTGATATAGAAATGAAGCTCCAAAAACCTATTGAGAAACTCTATGAAAGGTTCTTGAAAAAATCTTCTACAAAAAACTGGTCAAAAGACACATATTTATAGGCTGTCAAAAAACTAGCTGTTATAGGCTAGATTTGACCTGTCGGTCGACCGTCCGGTCAATCGGCCAATGGTCATTTTTCTGACCGTTGGGGTTGCTGGTCAACCGCTCAGTCGACCACACCCAAAACCATCTCTGTCGGTCGACCGAGCCAAGCCCAAAAGCGGGCTTGAGCCAGTCGGTTGATCGCACTTTGGGCTCATGCATGTGCGCACGTCGGTCGACCAAGCCTGCTTTCAATCGACCGGTTGGTCGACCGCAAGCAGCCCCAGAACACATTTTTAAGAGTTTTTAAAGATCTTTTTAAATTCATTTTAAATCCCATAAAATCTTCATAAAATCTATAAAAATAAGTTCATCGAAATACTTTAAAATCCAAACATGTGTGATTAAAAATCAACACATATTACAAACAAGTAAACTATTTTTGAGGTAAGAAAATTTAGGCATAAATCAAAAACTGTATTTTCCAAACTACATAGTATTTCAATGAAAATTCAATTTCTCTTAAACTTGTATAGATGCAAAATAAGATATTGAAACATATTTGAAGCATAGTGTGAATGGAAATGATCCAATACACATAGTAAATAAAATATACTTGTTTTTGACAATAAGCTCCAAAATAAGTTTTGATAAAAACAAAACTTAAACACATGATATAAACTCATCAAAATAAGTTATCTAAACAATGTGAAGCAACAATATATATGGATGAAATCCAATACACATTAAACCATGTAAACTTATTTTGATGAAATCTATTCATGAAACCGATATATACATTCTTGAAACTTAAAACCAAAATGATTAAACTAAAAATTAAAATTATTTAACATGAAAAAATATATAAATTTTGTGTGCGTGTAAGCTTGAGCAATCCACAACTAATCTATCCTTTACATTTTATCCTAAAACAAAAATCTTAAACTTACAAACTAGGACTCAAGTCTTCTTGAAAATCTTCTTTTGAAAATCTTCTTCTCCATCTCGACTAGATCCAAACTTGATCCATGAGCTAGACTCTTCATTGAGTACTTGATGTGATCTTGAAGCGCGAGCTCTTGAATTAACACGTGCTAACTTTAAAACTTGACTCTGAATTTTTTATTGAAGCTAAACACCGACTAAGATCTTGATAAATATCTGAAACTTATTAAACACAAGATCATCAATACCATAATTACATTAGTTAATTATCATCAAAACTAGAGTGATAGGCTTTGGGCCAACATAAAATAAACGACCAAAATAGCATATTGCTTAAATCTGTCTTTAGACATACAAATTCTCGATTCGACCATTTCATCATGATTTAAACACTTAAAACCCTTACACAATAATTTTTTTAGATTTCGAATTTTTTACACCGTTAAACTAACTCACTATTTTGGCCATCCATTTTGCGCCTATTTGATGGATGAACAAAAAGTATTCAAAAACATGATTATTGGTTTTTAGTTACTTGAAACAATGTAGATCAACTTCAACAGAGTGAATCTAGCATTCGGATATCGCAGGGTTGTATTTGAGTGGGAAGGATTCGGCATCGAATCGGAATGACAAAAGTTATACACCAATAAAAGTGTGCAACGTACAAAGATATTGGACAATCTATTCCATTCATTTTAATCTACATATTTTAAAAAGCTTATAAACAACAATTCATGTATTTTCAAGTTAATATGCTCATACATCTACTTAAAGTTTAAGTAAATGATCATCAAAATGCCTAATTTTTTACGCATAAAGATTTTAAAATATGTAGATCATGATTAACACAATGGCTAAACTATAGGGTTTTAAAACTATGTAGGTCAAGATAAAGAGATTGGATAGTCTAATTTCATAGCATAACATGCATTTCTTAGGTGGGCATAAATAGCTTAGTTATGCCCTAGGAATATTAAAGTCTTACCCTACATACTTTAAAAACTCTACATAAAAATTTATTCATTTGAAAATCATTTACTCATGCTTTAAGTGGAGAAAAAATGAATGATTTTTGACAATTGGAAACCATTCATTTTACAAAAACTTGATGCATGAGCATTGACTTTCAAAATGCATGATTTTTTTTATAAATTTTTTAAAACATGTATATATCAAATGAATGAAGTGGATCATCAATATTTTATACATTAGACAGTTTGATAGATGGGCATAACTAGTTTAGTTATAACTAAGAGTATTAAAACCTCTCCCTACACGCACACAGATGCACTTGAAATGTTGTTTTTGTTTCTTCATCCTTGCTGTTGGGGATGAAGGCTTATTTCTTCAATAGAAAGCAAGTAATATGTGATTGGAGTCTTACTCTACGAGCCCATCTTTTTTCTCAATAAAATAAATAAAAATAAAAATATATATAAGGAGGGCTTGTAATACTCTTAGAGCATAACTAAGCTAGTTATGTCCACCTATAACAGCGTGTAATATATAAAGATATCAGACGACTCATTTCGTTCATCTCAATTTACATATTTTAAAAGGCTTATAAATAAAAATGCATGCATTTTGAAGTTCAATTGCCATGCATGAAGTTGTAAAATGAACAATTTTAAATTGTCAGAAAAACATCCATATTTTCACCACTTAAAGTATAGGTAAAGGGAACATATGTTTTTCCCCAAAAAATAAGGAAGGCACCCCACAAATTATTACAAGTGTGCCATTATTTTTTTGATATTTTCATCCTTGGTAAGAAGTCCAAAATACCCCTTTCTTTCTCCTTCCTCTCCCTCTCCCTCCCCGGCCTCCCCCAGATCTCCCCCACCCCCTGCCCCCTCCCCCACCCTCCTCGCCTACCCCCTGGCCGAATCTTTTTTTTTTTTTTTTTTTTTTGGGGGGGGGGGGGGAGGGGCGAGGAGGCAGGGGAGATCAGGGGGAGGAGAGCAGGGAGGAAAGGATTGGGGAGAAAGGGGGAGAGGAGGCGAGGGGGCTGACAAGGGCGGAGGGAGGTCAGGTGGAAGGAGGTGATCGCCAGCGAGGGAGGGGCGAAGGCGGGGGGGTCGCATCGAAGGTGGGAGAGGAGAGAAAGAAAAGGGTATTTTGGCATTTTTGAAAAAAGAGGGAGGGTGCCTTCATCAATTTGGGGGGGTGCCTTCATCACTTTTTAAGGTGAAAATATCCGCTCCCATAGGTAAATGATCTTCAAAATTCATAATTTTTATGTATATATTTTAAAATATGTAGATCAAGAAAAAGAGAATGGATCATTTATGTATAACATGTATTTTTGTAGGTGAGCATATCTTACATAGTTATGCCCCAGGAGAATTAAAGCCTTGCCCAATATACATGCATTTTCCACTGCGAACTGAGGGCTCTGGAGACATTCACGAACTCCAACCTGGTCCTTGGACCTAAAGCTTAGATGGGAAGGTTGAAAATATAAAACTTTATGTAGACCGAGTTTGCCCATGTCACGCGGAAAGAGAAAGGCTTTCCTCTCTCTCTCACCTTCTGTTCTCTCGACTCTCGAATATCTTCCCCTCTCTCACTCATCCATCTTTTTCCGACCTTTTGTTCCTCTCCCTCTCCCCTTCCGCTTTCCTATTCTGTGTACACTCCCTCTTTATTTTTTGTTATCCTGTCCTATCAATTTATATAAATTTTGGGTTCAAGGAAGCTGGGAAACATTTTTCATTTCTCTTAAAATCTGATCATCAGTTTCCCTACTTGAGTTCATTTGAAATTTTAGATAAAAAGGTGGATAGACAGATTAAGAAGGTGAAAAACATTTGCCTTAAGGATTTATCTTGTTTCCTGTATTTTTATATTTTTATCATTTAGATCTAATATTTATTTGATATTCATTTTCAGGCCAAAGTGATGTTTAAGAAAATCATCTGGTTCATGTAAAATTATGTATTACAATTTTGTAATTTTGTAAAGATTTTTCTTTTAAATCTGATTTTATTCCTCCCCCAAAGTTTAATACTAATATTTCTGTTAGCTTTTATTTTTTTAATTTTGGTTTTCACAAGGAAAGATTCATCTGATTGACTCTCCTCTTACAATGAAATATCTGAAAAAGCCAGGCATCCACTTTAATTGATGATGGGATTTGTTGTTGCTTTTGTTCTGTTATTCAATTGTCAAATTCTTAGTATGACTAAGGTTCTAAATATCGGATATCAGGATCGTATCAGATGGGGGTTTTTTATATCGGATATCGGGGGAGATATCGGGGATACACGCGCATATCGGGTATTCATATCGGACACTATATATAATGAAATATTGATAAATAAAAGTTGGTTTAGTGTCATAGATATCTACTTAATAAAGATGATGTAATATGCATGTAAAGACAGTAAGAAACTACATTTGCATGTAGTTGTGCAATAAATAAGTTATTTCATATCGGGCGATTTATCGGCCGATATTTCAAATATCGACCGTTTTTTGCTACAAACGATATGGCGAACGATTTCCCTATATCGTATCGACAGCAGGTAAAAAAAGAGATATTGGGCGATATCTCAGCCGACTCGGCCGATATTTAAAACAAGATCAACACTAATGTAAATCATGTATTAACGTGATGAAGATCTTGTAAATTTGATTTAGATATGTATATGAATTATCAGTGCAGCAATTTCTTGATTCATTTATGAGAGTTTATTGATTACTGATTCGAAAGGTGTAAAACTTGAGATAACAAAAGAATCAAGAACTTAGTTTTTTAAAGCTAAAAAAATTTGTATTAAAACCTGTCCATTTAAGAGAACGAATGTGGTGCAATTTTTTGGATTGCAAGTTTGCAACCAAGTTTTACTGAATACAATATTTAAGATTTTAAAGATATTAAATTATAACCATCTTTTCCATTAATTAATAACTGATGCGGGTCTATGCGTTTCCACAGAAAATCTGAAAAGAAAGGGGGGAAAAATCAACTTTAAAGGTAAAAAAACAGAATTGACTCATAATTATAAGAAGTTAACGGAAAAACAGAAAAAAATTTAGCAATGAATGACAAGGGGAAGAAAAGCAACAGGCATATATGAATTGTTAGAAGTTAATTTTGTATCTTATAAGAAGCCAGAAAAAAGTTGAACTTCTAATTACAAAAAATTATCATACAAAAATGAAAGAAAAACAAAATAAATCTACATGAAAGGGAGAAAGATCAACCAAAAGTTTAGAAGAACCCAAACATAAACCCTTATATAGGGCATAAGCAGAGAGATAAAGAGAGAGAAAAAGAAGAGATTAGCAGAATTTATTTAGTTTTTTCAAATTTTTTTCCCCCTCAAATGTCATTGGCATCTCCATATAATAGATGAGAGCAATTTTCATTCTTTCAATCTCTATGTAGCTTCTCTAATTTTGTTACACTTTTTTTAGATTGAGGAAGAACACAAAACCCGAGGAGAAAGGATCACAAGATGCTGGAAAACGTGGAGAGAGACACAGGAGAAAAGATAAATAGGAGAAAATACAGCGCATAGAGTTATCTTCCTTCTTTACCCAATGTTGGCAATAGAAATTAATCACTACCCTCCAATTTTTCTCATCATCCAACGACCAGCGTTGGAGTTTACGATTTCACTTGGTGCAAACAGTTCGCAACAGAAAATCTCATATATATATATATATATATATATATATATATATATATATATATATATATAGTGAGTTGATCCCCTAAGAACGGTTCTCACGAATTCATGTGAGAACTTTCACGTGAGCCGTCGGATCTGATAGAGATCTAGTTTTATTTGATTTGACCTATCAGATCCGACGACCCACGTGAAAGTTCTCACAGAAATCTGTGAGAAACGTTCTTAGAGGATCAGCTCCCTATATATATATATATATATATATATATATATATATATATATATATATATATATATATATATATGGGGTTACTGTACCTCAGCCGGCAGGCTGAGAGAGTTTCTCAGCCGGCGGGACGTGGCTGAATGTATGCCACATATCGGCCGCAGAGTGTAGGCGCCAAAAAAATCAAAAAAGATCCCGCCTAAACAATCGTGAAACAAATTGACAAAAATACCCCTTTTTAATTCTAAACTGGAATAAAATCATCAACAAACAAAATTTCAGTTGAATATATCTACAGTTATAAAATTCGTAATTTTACTACGTCGAAAAATATAATTAAAAAAAATTTTGAATCAACATAATGTAAAATAAACAGAAGCATTGAAAATTTAAAAAACATGCCATGGTCGCAGACTTAATACAATATAACTTTCAATTTTATATGACAACTGCGACACAGTCGAAGTCACTAGTCGCAGTCATAGTATAACAAAACTTTTTTATATAACGCCTGCGACCATAGTCGCATTCTATCGTACAGCAATGCGACCTCCTTCAGTACTGCGACCAAAGTCGCAATCTTCTTTCGCATGCCTTATGTATTAAATGAAAGTAATAATATTCTTCCTTTTCAATTTGATTTCAAAAAACTTCCAAAAAATAATTCATTCTTGAATCATGTCTTCCCCATCTTCTTCTTCTGAACACTTGGATTTCAACTTCAATCGTTCCCCCACCGGTCCTTTTGTTCAGGATATTCTAGTGAATTTGATACCAGTTGGACTTCACTCCTTTTGACTATCTCACTACATCAAATAATGTATTAACTGATCCTCCTATTCATGAGGATAATGAAGATTTCATGTGGGTTAGTGAGGAAGACATTATTCCTCTGCCACTTGACGGAGACATGCTTGATGAAAGCATGTCCTCTGATGCTGTAGGCTCGCTTTCTCGCAACGGGTCAGACGAAGAGCTTGATAGAGACGATCCATTCTGGGAGTTTATCGGTGAAACAAAAAAAACCTCAAAAACAGGAAGATGATGAGGAAATAAGTGATGAACAGGAAGAGCAGAAGAATGAAGACGACGAATCTGCTTATGATGGTGATAATAACGAGGATTAGGATTTCCTGATCTTCTGATATTCAACCTTATTTTGTTTTCTTTTAAAACCTTTTAATTCTCTTTTTTTTGTAAGGTCTCTTTCTCACTATATTAACTTATAAGCTCTTTTAATTACATATCAAACTACGACTGCTGTTCTTAAACACTGCGACCATAGTCGCAGTGCTACTACGCAAGCAATAAGTAAAAATAATTCATACTTTATAAGCAAAACATATAAAAACATACGTAAACTGCGACTATAGAATCAGTACTTATTCACCGTTATTACATTTAACTTAGCAAAAAAAATTCATTAAGAAAAATGCAGTCGAGTGTACTGCGACCATAGTCGCAGTCCATGATCGCATACCATATGTAAAAACCAATTTAATAGTTCATAGGAGGATCAGACAACAGTCAGAAATGAAGGATCAGACAACAGTCAGAAATGAAGAACAAAAAATATAAAATAATACGTAAACTGCGATTATACTATCACTATCGTTAATACTGCGACCATAGTCGCAGTCCATGATCGCATACCATATGTAAAAACTAATTTAATAGTTCATAGGAGGATCAGACAACAGTCAGAATTGAAGGATCAGACAACAGTCAGAAATGAAGAACAAAAAATATAAAATAATACGTAAACTGCGATTATACTATCACTATCGTTAATACTGCGACCATAGTCGCGGTAGTGCGACCATAGTCGCAGTCCATGATCGCATACCATATGTAAAAACCAATTTAATAGTTCATAGGAGGATCAGACAACAGTCAGAAATGAAGAACAAAATATATAAAATAAATACGTAAACTGCGATTATACTATCGCTCTCGTTAAGTACTGCGACCATAGTCGCGGTAGTGCGACCATAGTCGCAGTCCATGATCGCATACTATATGTAAAAACCAATTTAATAGTTCATAGGAGGATCAGACAACAGTCAGAAATGAAGAACAAAAAATATAGAATAATACGTAAACTGCGATTATACTATCGCTCTCGTTAAGTATTGCGACCATAGTCGAGTCCTTGATCGCATTATACATTACATGTGAAAAAAAGTAAACTGCGACTATATTAAAAATCATTAAATATCAAATCAGATAAAAAAATTAAAGAAGCATTCAAATTAGTTTCGTGATTTAATAAAAAATGTTGGCAGTTTGGCCGCAGTTATAAAAGATAATTGTCACAAAAATTGAATAAACGTCATAAAATATAAAATATAATAAACTATACATATCCACTGTCTTTTACCGACAGAGTAGCTTTTCATAAAGGGGTATCTAGTAATTTAACTTTTTCCTATAAGCGGGCCGCAAGTTAGTGGCGTGACAAATCTTGAGCCACGTCACCGCAGGCTGACAGAGTTCTCTCAGCTGCAGGCTGATATACATTTCTCTCTCTCTCTCTCTCTCTCTCTCTATATATATATAATATATATATATATATATATATATATATATATATATATATATATATATAGAGAGAGAGAGGAGAGAGAGATAGACTTGTGTCCTTTCAAAAGGATTCGAGCCCGAATCATTCTAACTCAAATTCAACCTCCGACATTCGAATACAAGATCCACTCCGTTGAAGTTGATCTATATTATTTCAAGTATCTATAAATAAAAAATCAAGTGTTTTGAATACTTTTTACCCATGCAGTAAATAGTGAGTTAGTTTATCGGAATAGAACATTTAAAACCTAACAAAAATTGGTTTGTATGTGTTTTTAAATGTTTAGATCATAATCAAATAGCCGGATCGAGTATTTGTATGTCTAAAGACATAGATCTAACTAACTCACTGCTATCGGCCGTCCATTTTGCACCGCTTGATGGATGGACAATAAGTATTCAAGACACTTGATTCTTGGTTTATAGATACTGGAAATAATATAGATCAACTTCAACGGAGTGGATCTTATATTCGAATGTCGGATGGTTGTATTTGAGTTGGGAGGATTCGGGCTCAAATCCTTTTGAAAGGACACAAGTTTATACACACACATATAGAGAAAGAGAGACTTGTGTAGTTCGAAAGGATTCGAACTCTAATCCTTTCCACTCAGATACCGACATACATACATTTCGTTGAAGTTGATCTATATTAGTTCAAGTATACATAAACCAAAAATTAAATATTTTAAATGTTTTTTCGCACATACATCAAGTAGGGAAAAAAAGGATGACATAAATAGTGAGTTGGTTAGTTTAACAGTGTAGAACATTTGAAACCTAACAAAAAGTTAGTTGTAGTGGTTTTTAAATGTTTAGATCATGATCAAATGTCTGGATTGAGAATTTGTATGTCTAAAGACATAAATCAAACCAACTCACTACTTTCGGCCATCCATTTTGCGCTGCTTGATGAATAAGAAAAAAAGTATTTAAAATATTTGATTTTTGGTTTATATCTACTTAAAAGAATATAGATCAACTTCAACGGAATGGATCTTGTATTCGGATCTCGGATGTTGATATTGAGTGGGAAGGATTCGGCTCAAATCCCTCCGAAACTACACGTCTCTATATATATATATATATATATATATATATATATATATATATATATATATATATATATATATATAGATAGACTTGTGTCATCCGAAACTACACGTCTCTATATATATATATATATATATATATATATATATATATATATATATATATATATATATATATATATATAGACTTGTGTCATTCCGGAAGGATTCGAGACCAAATCCTCCTCCCACTCAAATACAACCCTACGACATTCGAATACAAGATCCATTCCGTTGAAATTAATCTATATTATTTCAAATATCTATAAACTAAAAATCAAGTATTTTAAATACTTTTTGCCCATGCATCAAGTAGGAAAAAAAACAAACGGCCTAAATAATGAATTGGTTAGTTTAACGGTGAAGAACATTTGAAACCTAACAAAATTGGTTTTTAAGAGTTTTTAAATGTTTAGATCATGATCAAATAGTCAGATCTATAATTTGTGTTAAAGACAGAGATCTAACTCACTATTTTTGGCCGTCATTTGCGCCGCTTGATGGGTGCGCAAAAAGTATTCAAAATACTTGATTTTTTTTATTTTAGTTACTTTAAATAATATATTTCAACTTTAATAGAGTTGATCTTGTATTTGAATGTCGGATGTTGGTATTTGAGTGAGAAAGATTCGGACTCGAATCCTTCCGGAATGACACAAGTCTATCTCTCACACTCTCTTTCTGTGTGTGTGTGTGTGTGTATTGTAACGTAAACAAAAACTTTATTATTAATACGAAACAAATACACATATAATACAAAAAGCAAGATGGGACAGTTTATATCAAACGAATCATCCCTTGTAGAGGGGGGAGAAAGGACCCTAGCCGTCACCCATAACTAAAGATAATCAAAGTTGCTAGAATAGCCAGCATTGCTAAGCATTACAATACCCCAGTTAAGACCAGCCAATGTTTTAAATATCGAATATCGTGATATACCGATCGACAAAATTATATACCAGATACTGGATACCGTGGTGATATATCGCGATATGGTACTAAATATCGGTGATATATCAATAGTCATACATATAAGATATTATTAAAAAAAATAAGTTATTATCCAAATATCATATAAAAACATCATTGAAATACCACAATGAACATAGATAAAATAAAATAATCTCTCAAGAAAAAAATAATTATCCTAATAAGTAACTATATCGGCCGATATATCAGATATTTCATCTCGGATATCGGCCGATATATGCCACGTGGCAATATATCAACTCATACCGGTCCAAAACTATATCCGATAAATTTTTGCACTTATCGTATCGTTTTGGATAAAATAACGGTATCTCGGCTGATATACCGGCATATCGGCCGATATTTAAAATAATAAGATCAGCTGCTCATAATCTCCTTCCCTCTGTTTGTCAGATGAAGTTTTCCAGTGGCATGTTTTCAACAACAGATTGATATCCTCATATAGTCTCAAATACAATGATTTTGTTCTGTCCTTGTTGGAATACTCTCCTATTCTTTCTTCTTTTTTCCCATACATGCCATACAGCTCCTTCCAGTACCAGCCTTGCTAAAACATAGTTTTTGTTCTTGTCATTGAACCTGTCCTTGATAATCTTAGCTCATGCAAAGAAAAGGTTGCAGGAGGGAAACCCAACTTCAATTTACAGAGGGTCTTATATAATTAGCACAAGGACAAGAGAAAAACAAATGTTGAATTCTCTTAATCCTTGCAACAGAGAACACACAAATCCTCGTTGATAATTGAGAAATTCTTGAGTCTATTTGCTGTCAGCAATCTATCATGCAGTGCTATCAGCACACAAGAACCCATCTTTGGGCTGTGGCAAGGAAACCACACAACATTATGACGATAAAAAATAGGAGATGGATTTCTTATAATGTGACAGGCTTATGCATAAGAAAATTGACATGTAGTTGTTGCTGCCCACAGACAATCTCCAGATTATCTTGACTCATATGCATCACTGTTATTGGTCTCATACGAGCAATATCCTTCCGTATGTAGGAGCCCATATGGTCATTGATGCTAAAAGCGCTGTTAGGCGTGCAAGCGAGGCGCAACCTTGTGCCCCGCAGTGACGGAGAGGAGCGCGTGAGGCCAGGCGCGTGCCTGGCTGTGCCTAGCGAAAGGTGATCGCCTCGCAACACTTTTAATTTTTGGGCATAGCGGTCACAACCCGCTAATGAAGCGACCCAACCCGACCCGACCCCGACCCCGACTCGCCTTTGTGAAAGAAAAAGAAAAAGAGAAACTGAGAAGGAAAAAAAAAATACTTACCTCTCATCGCTCGAGCTAGGGCACAACGATCTTCGCCGACGGCCCACATCGACTCTAGTCATTGGCGACGAGTTCATTTGTTGATTTCGACACCAGATCTCCACTGATTTTGCTCCGACGAGGTTCCAGCAAGTCGACAAGGATGCTACGAGGCCGTGAGACTTAGTCGAGCATCCGACGAGGTTGGGGAGGCCAGCTAGAGCTCCAGCAAGGTCGGGGAGGTTAGCTAGGGCTCCTGTGAGGTCGGCGAGGCTCCGATCTCTTTGATTTCTGCCTGAAAGAGGTATTCTCTCTTTCTACGACTGCTGCTTCTTTCTCATGTCATTGCTTCTTCTTCCCTCGTTTGCTCATTCTTCTCTCTTCTGCTGTTCTTTTGTTCTCTTCTCTCTTCTGCTGCAGTTCTCCTCTCTTCTGTTCTCCTCTCTTCTGTTGCTATTCTTTTTTTGGTTGTTCTCTCTTCTTTTCTGCTGTTGTCCACTTTTTTTCCTGAGTCTGCTCGTTGTGTCAACCGAAAAATGAAGGCAAAACTGTTCTTTCTTTTGGTACTTGAATTGCTCTGGTCCTTGCATGCAGAAAAAAAATTGAACAAAGATTTGCTTCAATAGTTGATTTTTTGGAAGTTGATTTTCTGGAATAGACAAGAAGTTATTGACAATCAGATAGAAACATCTTACGATGCTTACAATGTAATTACTTCCTTCGTCCGGTTTTACTTATCGTTTTTTGATCGGACACGGGAATTAAGAGTTCGTGGGGAGTTGAAGTTTGAATGGTAAAAATAGCATTGAGAATGATATAAGTAGTACTAAGAATGATAAAAGTATATTGAGAATAGTAAAAGTAGCATTGAGAGTGGTAAAAGTAGCATTGGGATTCAAAATGGACAAATATTTCGGGACAAAATTTTGGTCAAAAAACACACTACTATTCCCAAATGGAGGTAGTATAATTATAACAACAAAAAACAGCTGCGCCTCACTGTAGTGAGGCGCATCACCTCGCCGGCGCTTTGCGCCATTAGATCATTTGTGCCTTGCCCTCCGCTTTGCGCCTTGACATAATGCATGTTCACCCATCTTGCCCAAATTGATTGAGATGTGCAGCAATTCCATAATCTCTTCAAGCTGGCAGCCCTTGTCATATCAGAAACATTTCTCAGTCCAACTTCACCTTCAACTTTTGGTTTGCACATAGCAACCATACTCCAAGCATGAATCTGGCCTTTCCGAGGGAAAGAAGCAATCATTTTCTCTAGCTGCTTGCATACTGTAACGGGAAAGAGTAGGTTTGTATCCAATATGAGAGGATCCCATAGATAACCGACTTAATGGGTTCCAGTCCACCAGAGAGTGTTTCATGCTCAAACGTTGAAGTCTTTGCATATATTTGTCAATAAGAGAGGAGTAATGTATAGGCTTCCAGTAGATAGGAGAAAGTCGCACCCCAAGATACTTTGTAGGGAAGGAACCTTGAGGTAACCCAATAATTTCCTTTAAGCCATCCCTGTTTCTGCAACTCTTGCTGAAGTATATCTTACTTTTGTTCTTGTTTATACTCAGCCCAGTATTTAATTCCAGATTGCATAACATGTCATTAATTTCTTTTAATAACGATTTGTTAGCTTTAACAAAGACCAACACATCATCAGCAAAAAGAATATGGGTGACATAGTTAAGAGGACCTCTCCAATTGAAGAAATCAGACGAGAGACTAATGCAAGATCCATACTTGTAGACCAGTATTCCATAACCAAGACATTATATATATATATATATAGAGAGAGAGAGAGAGAGAGACTCGTGTCCTTCCAAAAGGATTTGACCCTGAATCCTTTCAACTCAAATACAACCCTCCGACATTCGAATACAAGATCCACTCCGTTGAAGTTGATCTAGATATTTCAAGTATCTATAAATCAAAAATCAATTGTTTTGAATACTTTTTGTCCATCCATCAAGCGCCGTCAAATGGACGGTCGCAAGTAGTGAGTTGATTAGATCTATGTTTTTAGACATACAAATTCTCGACCCGACCATTTGGTTATGATCTAAACATTTAAAAACCCTACAAACCAATTTTTGTTAGGTTTCAAATGCTCTACACCGTTAAACTAACCAACTCACTTTTTAGGCCGTCCGATTTTTCCTACTTAATGCACGGGCAAAAAGTATTCAAAATACTTGATTTTTGATCTATAGATACTTGAAATAATATAGATCAACTTCAACGCAGTGGATCTTGTATTCGAATATCGGATGTTTGTATTTGAGTCGGAAGGATTCAACCTCAAATCCTTTTGGAAGGACACAACTTATATATATATATATATATATATATATATATATATATATATATATATATATATATATATATATATATATATATATATATATATAAAGAGAGAGAGAGAGAGAGATGTGTCATTCTGGAAGGATTCGAGGCTGAATCCTTCCCACTCAAATCTAATCCTACGACATTCGAATGCAAGATTTA
This sequence comes from Agave tequilana, assembly GCA_038442645.1. Taxonomy (NCBI): domain Eukaryota; kingdom Viridiplantae; phylum Streptophyta; class Magnoliopsida; order Asparagales; family Asparagaceae; genus Agave; species Agave tequilana. The sequence goes on along the minus strand of JAVJIF010033537.1, from coordinate 19,792 downwards.
CTACGTTGAAGTTGATCTACATTATTTCAACTAAAAACAAAAATCATGTATTTTAAATATTTTATGCCCATCCATCAAGTGGGAGTTGATTAGTTTAACGGTGTAGAATATTTGAAATTTAATAAAAATTAATGTGTAAGGGTTTTTAAGTGTTTAAAGCATGATGAAATGATCGGATCGAGAATTTGTATGTCTAAAGACGTAAATCTAAACAATATGCTATTTCAGCCGTCCATTTTACACCTCATTGATGGATGGGCAAAAAGTATTCAAGATACATGATTTTTTATTTTTAGTTACTTGAAATAATATATATCAACTTCAGCGGAATAGATCTTGCATTGAATGACGTATGGTTGTACTTGAGTAGGAAGGATTCGACCTCGAATCCTTCCAGGATGACACAAGTCTCTCTCTCTCTCTCTCTATATGTATATATATATATATTATATATATATATATATATATATATATGAGAAAAATGTATATCAGCCTGTAACTGAGAGAACTCTGTCAGCCTGCGGTGACGTGGCTCAAGATTTGTCACGCCACTAATTTGCGGCCCGCTTATAGGAAGAAGTTAAATTACTAGATACCCCTTATGACGTTATTCAATTTTTGTGACAGTTATCTTTTATAACTGCGGCCAAACTGCCAACATTTTTTTATTAAATCACGAAACTAATTTGAATGCTTCTTTAATTTTTTTATCTGATTTGATATTAATGATTTTTAATATAGTCGCAGTTTACTTTTTTCGCATGTAATGTATAATGCGATTAAGGACTCGACTATGGTCACAGTACTTAACGAGAGCGATAGTATAATCGCAGTTTACGTATTATTCTATATTTTTTGTTCTTCATTTCCAACTGTTGTCTGATCCTCCTATGAACTATTAAATTGGTTTTTACATATAGTATGCGATCATGTACTGCGACTATGGTCGCACTACCGCGACAATGGTCGCAGTACTTAACGAGAGCGATAGTATAATCGCAGTTTACGTATTTATTTTATACAGTACACTCGACTGCATTTTTCTTGATGAATTTTTTTTTTGCTAAGTTAAATGTAATAACGGTGAATAAGTATTGATTCTATAGTCGCAGTTTACGTATGTTTTATATGTTTTGCTTATAAAGTATGAATTATTTTTACTTATTGCTTGCGTAGTAGCACTGCGACTATGGTCGCAGTGTTTAAGAACAGCAGTCGCAGTTTGATATGTAATTAAAAGAGCTTATAAGTTAATATAGTGAGAAAGAGACCTTACAAAAAAAAGAGAATTAAAAGCTTTTAAAAGAAGACAAAATAAGGTGAATATCAGAAGATCAGGAAATCCTAATCCTCGTCATTATCACCATCATAAGCAGATTCGTCGTCTTCATTCTTCTGCTCTTCCTGTTCATCACTTATTTCCTCATCATCTTTCTGTTTTTGACATTTTTTTGTTTCACCAATAAACTCCCAGAATGGATCGTCTCTATCAAGCTCTTCGTCTGACCCGTTGCGAGAAAGCGAGCCTACAGCATCAGAGGACATGCTTTCATCAAGCATGTCTCCGTCAAGTGGTAGAGGAATAATGTCTTCCTAACTAACCCACATGAAATCTTCATTATCCTTGTGAATAGGAGGATCAGTTAATACATTATTTGATGTAGTGAGATAGTCAAAATGAGTGAAGTCCAGACTGGTATCAGATTCACTAGAATATCCTGAACAAAAAGGACCGGTGGGGGAACGATTGAAGTTGAAATCCAAGTGTTCAGAGGAAGAAGATGGGGAAGACATGATTCAAGAATGAATTATTTTTGAAAGTTTTTTGAAATCAAATTGAAAAGGAAGAGCAAAAATATAGTTTTCAGGTATGAGATAATATATTAGTTACAAGCATTATATAAAGGTCAATATTGTGGAAGAACATGAATAGTAATAATAATTGTTACAGGTGAGGGTTGAGTATGGTAGGAAGTGGTAAAAAAATTAAATATTTAATTGAAGATTTATTGAGGGAGAATCCGAAGAGTTCTTTTTGCCAGAGGTTTAATACTTGAAGTACAAATTAACTTTTTATAGAATGTTTGCCTATATCTTTAGATTACGTATGGTGCACATCTTTCCTTTATCGATATTAACATTATTGCATCTCTTTTTCTAGACTGTTGTTGTATCAAGATAGAAAGAATATTAATTACTTTCAGTTAATACATAAGGCATGCGAAAGAAGATTGCGACTTTGGTCGCAGTACTGAAGGAGGTCGCATTGCTGTACGATAGAATGCGACTAGGGTCGCAGATGTTATATAAAAAGTTTTGTTATACTATGACTGCGACTAGTGACTGCGACTGTGTCGCAGTTGTCATATAAAATTGAAAGTTATATTGTATTAAGTCTGCGACCATGGCATGTTTTTTAAATTTTCAATGCTTCTGCTTATTTACATTTTGTTGATCCAAAATCTTTTTTAATTATATTTTTCGACGTAGTAAATTACGAATTTTATAACTGTACATATATTCAACTGAAATTTTGTTTGTTGATGACTTTATTCCAGTTTAGAATTAAAAAGGGGTATTTTTGTCAATTTGTTTCACGATTGTTTAGGCGGGATCTTTTTTGATTTTTTTGGCGCCTACACTCTGCGGCCGATATGTGGCATATATTCAGCCACGTCCCGCCGGCTGAGAAACTCTCTCAGCCTGCCGGCTGAGGTACAGTAACCCCTATATATATATATATATATATATATATATATATATATATATATGAAAATCTTTAAATGAGAAACTTTGTCCAAATAAGCATCATGAGAAAACCATATAGGAGAGATTTAGTGGATGACCTGAACTGTTTATCTTAATCTATATACTATAGTTAGGCTACCAATAAAAAATCACGCAATTCCGAGCTTTTTTTATCCATGCATCAAATGACATCTTTATTCCACGACGAATAAAATGTATGTTTTGTAACCACTTGTTGCATAAGTAAAAAGACGAAGAATCGCGTGATTTTTATTGATAGCCTAAATAAATTATGTAGATCAAGATGAACAGTTCGGATCATTCACATGATCGTTCCTATATGATTTTCTCATGATCTTCGTGTGAGAAAATTTTTCACACAAAGAATATATATATATAAACACACAAGTGCACGCGCACTACAACTTTAATTTGGTTGATACACTACTCAAACTCAAAATCCACACTATTGCTTTGATTTAGGATTACACCTTCTATTTATCATTTTTGTAGAACTTTTTACACAAACAAATGAGCCTTTAAATATTAAATAAGAATCCTTCCTTTGTGCCAGTGTTCAATATTACTAATACAATTTCAAATAACGTGGCAAGCGATAAAAATAAATTTGCTTACATGGTTCACAGGTTCCTTATTATGATGCTGACGTGGGGATACCCCAGGGATCAAAATGCACATTTCCATGTACGATCTCAATCTATTAAACGAAATAGTAGAAATAATTAGCTTTGGGACTACACAGTATAAGAATTGTTCACATTAGATGAATGGTAAACAGTCATAAACATAGAAAACCCATCATGATGTAACATTTACGTATAAAAATAGGGCAGATAGTTGGTCACATCAATCCCCCTAAGCTCACATCAATCCCAAAGAGTTAAATGATAAATTCCTAAGTAACAGTATCACTCTTTATATAAGAATTCCGATGAACTAAATAGTCTCATAACTAGTAAGTTTCATGGTGGAACACCGGAAACAAACTCTATAATCAAGCGTGCTCAAGCAAAAGAAATTTCATAATGGATGACCCTTGGAAGTTCTCATTCAGCCATGTTATATGGTATTTGAACTAACACCAGCTGCAAGTTTGCAAAACTAAATACCACACAGAACTAAGGGCTTTAAAGAATTGAGTGTCACACCACAGAGGGATGGCTAATATTTCACGACTTCCATGAAAAACTGTGAAGTATATGTTGTAATTCACCACCCCATGCGAATTATTAGAGGACTAGTGAATACGTGAATTAATTCATTTGGAATGCAGTTTTCAGATAATTGCAAACTTTCGGAAAAGTGTGTTTATTTCTGTTACTATGAGGAGCCTAACACCCTGATGACTTTAGTTCTTGGTAAAGGTCAACAGAGTCATATCTATATGGTTTCAGACCCAAGGTTCTTTGGACTTTTTATTCTTTTGTTGGACTATTCCTGCCTTACTGTTCTGCAGCCTTGTGTTTCATTATGAACTTGAGACCTTTCTGTAAATGATGTTACTTCAGGGTTTTTTTTTTTTTTTTTTTTTTTTGGGCGGTTTTTTTTTTTTTTTTTTTTTTTTTTTTTTTTGGGGGGGGGGGGGGGGGGGGGGGGAGGGGGGGTGTTGATCAGAAACCCAAAGCCATGAATTGTAGAAAGAACCAAAAGTAAAGCGAAAATGTATCTGGTAATGAAAAAGGATTTAGAGTTTGATTAAAAGTTCCATTATCTGATCATGTGAAAATAAAGAGGCGGGGAACCCATAAAAGCATGTCAAACAACTAAAAATGATAAAAGGAGACATTTCTTTTTTCCAGAATTGCTGTGCTCCATTGGTTTATCATTCATAGTATAGAGTATTTCAGTATCACACCAACTGGAAGTTAGCATTTGAATGAAACTAATTTCCAGTCCAGCATAAGATGATTTATACAACTTTATATTGAACTCGTCATGGTATAGTGACTTACTTGTATGCAAGCTCCTTTGTGTGTTCACTCCAGCCTTCAAGGTGCTGATCCAACAGAGCACGGGTACGATCACTTATCTGAAAAATATGTGGAGATCCCATGATCAACTCCAGCATCACAACTCCCACACTCCACATATCATACCTGCATGAAAATGCACCAATATTCATGAACATGTCCACGTATTTAATGTTTCTTTAGAGTGCAACTGACAAGAAGTAATTTGGTTAATTGTCTGAGGAAAAGATGACAGCAAACTAAATAAATAAATAAAATGAGAAGCCAACCGCTCAGAATTTTGAATATGAATAAAAGATTTATGAAAATGAGAAGAAAAATAATGACGCACTTCAAGCTTACACTTTTTGGCTCTTGGAACCAGCTAGCATTGAGTAGAGCCTCCGGAGGAGTGTACTCGAAAGTCTGTTCTGACCTGGAAAGCACAAATGGTATAGAAAAGTCAAGGTAGTTAGCATGAGAACTATCCTAAGCAACTGTATAACAGGAGTGAGGGAGAAAATAACCATATAAATGAAGTGCAATATCTCAATTGAAAAAAATTATAAAGCCTTGGGGTTATAAACTTTGTTATACTAGTAGAGATAGAAATCGTAATGGGGTGAGTGTGATCATAGATAAACAATTGCTTGAGGATGTAGTAGAGGTTAGGAGAAAAGGTGATAGGATTTTACTAGTTAAACTTATTTTAGATATGGAGATTTTTAATGTTATTAGTGTCTATGCACCACAAGTAGGACTTAGTGAGTCTAGCAAGCGTCAAGTTTGAGAGGATTTAGATGAAATAGTGCAAGGGATACCCATTAGAGAAAAGCTTTTCATAGGCGGTAACCTCAATGGGGATGTAAGAACTAGTCGTTATGGGTTTGATAGTGTACATGGAGGATTTAATTTTGGGAAAGAAATGAACCAGGTAACTCAATTCTAAATTTTGCTTTGTCCTATAATTTGATCTTAGCGAATACTTGGTTTAGGAAGAGAAAGTCTCACTGAATAACTTTTAGAAGTGGATCAAGTGTGAGCTAAATAGATTTTTTTTTTTAACTAGGAGAGTAGATAAAGGTAGTTGCATTGATTGTAAGGTAGTACCGACTAAGAGTGTAGTAACTCAACATAGACTCTTAGTTTTAGATATTCGGATTAGGAGATTTAGAAAGATTAAATGTAAGTTAGATCCTAAGATTAAGTGGTGGCGGCTAAAAGAAGGTAACCAAGGAGTTTTTGTAGATCGAGTAGTACATGAAGCAGATTGGAAAGCCCAAGATGATCCCAATACAACATGAAATAAAATTGCTAGCTGCATTAAAAGAGTAGCTAAAGATGTACTTGGTGAGTCACGGGTGGTGCTCCACCATGTAAGGACACATCATGGCGGAATGAAGAGGTAAAAACTGTCATTAAGATCAAACGAGACTCTTACAAAGATTTGAAGAAAAATTGTGATAAAGTAAGTTTTGAGAGGTATAAACTAGCCAAGAAGGAGGCTAAGAAAACTATTTAGAATACAAAAGCTAAATTGTACAAAGAAGTGTATGAGAAGTTGGACATCAAAGAGGTTGAAAAAGATATATATATATATATATATATATATATATATATATATATATATATATATATATATATATATATAATTGCTCGAATAAGAAAGAGAAAAACTAGAGACTTATGTACTGTGAGGTGTGTTAAAGATGAGGATCATAAGGTTTAGTTCAGGATAAAGAAATCAAAGAAAGATGGAGATAGTATTTTGACAGATTGTTCAATGGTAGTTCTACTCAAGATTTGGGTAACCTTACCATTCAGTGCTAGAATATGAATCGTAATTATATGCGTAGAATTAGCGAATCTGAAGTTAAGAAGGCCTTGAAGAGGATGAAGTCAAGGAAAGTTGTTGGCCCAGATGAAATTCCTATTGAGGTATGGAAATGCTTAGAAGAGATGGTCGTGAGATGGCTGACAAACCTCTTTAACAAGATCTGGCTAACTAAAAAGATGCCAAATGAGTGGAGGAAGAGTACCTAGTACCTCTCTAAGAACAAGGGTGGTATCCAGAGTTATTCAAACTACTGTGGAATAAAACTCATGTATCACACCAAGAAGCTTTGGAAAATGGTAATTGAACACAGGATAAGGTAAAATGTTAAAATAACAGAGAACCAGTTTGGATTCATGCCGGGATGATCGACGACAAAGGCTATTACTTCGTCAACTTATAGAGCGATTTGAGAGAGGAGGAGAAATTTGTATATGGTCTTTATTGATTTAGAAAAAGCTTATGATAAGGTGCCAAGAGAGGTATTATGGTGGACATTGATGGGAAAAAGAGTTCCCATCAAATATATAGACATACTCAAGAACATATACGATGGAGTAGTGGCAAATGTCAGAACTTGTGAAGGCATATAAACAAATGATTTTTCTATCAAACTGTAAGTCCATTCTTATTTGCTATAATGATGGATGAGCTTACTAGAGCTATCATGATGAGATACCTAGTGTATGCTATTTACTGATGATATTGTCCTAGTCGATGAGACGAAAGCTGAGGTAAATGCAAAATTGGAGCTATGGAGGCAAACTCTATGGCCAAAATAGAGTATATGGAGTACAAATTCAGTAAACATGGAATCCGAGATTACAGTATTGTGACACTAGACGGACAAAAAATATCGATGAGCGGTCATTTTAAGTACTTGGGTTCTATTACCCAAAAGGATGGAGAGATCAATGCGATGTCAACCATAGGATCCAAGTTGGCTGGTTGAAATGGAGAAGTGCAACAGGAGTTTTATGTGACCGTAACATTCCGTTATGGCTGAAGGAAAGTTTTATCGGACTGCTATTAACCGAGCTTTGTTATATGGCACAAAATGTTGGGCTATAAAGAGATATCATGCCCAGAAAATGAGTGTAGTGGAGATGTGCATTCTTCATTGAATGTGCAGTAATACGATAAGAGATAAGGTGAGAAATGAGAATATTCGTACTAAGATAGGTGTATCATTGGATGTGTGATAACACGATGAGAGATAAGGTGAGAAATGAGGATATTCGTACTAAGATAGGCATAGCCCCTATAGAAGAGAAGACGAGAGAAAGCCGCCTACGATGGTTTGGTCATGTGCGACGTAAACCTACAGATGCGCCAGTCCAGCGAGTAGAGCGTATCAAATTAGGGCAAGTTAAAAGGGCGCAGGGGCGACCGAAGAAAATATGGATGGAGGTGATACGACAAGATATAAAGACTAAAGGTCTTAATGAAGGCATATTGCTCGATAGGAATGAGTGGAGAAAGTTGATCCATGTGTCCGATCTGGCGTAATTCTCTTTTAGTTCATGTAGCCTACCCCCAAATACTTGAGACAAATGGCTTAGTTGTTGTTGTGCGTGTTATTTACAGCTGTACTTTAGTTAACCAAAAATACAATATTACCTAATGGTAACTGCTAAAGTACATGTTCATACAGGGTGCACGCCTATCTATGTAAGCCTATGTATAATGCAAAAAGTGATTGTTGATAGTTGACATATTTCAATCCAGAGTGAATATATCCTCTGAAAGGTGTAGCTAATCATGATGTTATGCCCACCAAGAACCTAACCAGTAGATCCAGGAAAATAGAAATCAAAATAAAAAAGATAATAGCATATTCCATCTATCAGATCATACTATGTTATCTGGAATTCGACAAATATTAGCATCAATTAGAACACTACATCCAATATATTGGAGAAAATATTCTGAATGTATAAAAATACAAGTTACACTACACTCTCCTACTTGAAAACAAAGGATTAAAAAACACATCACAATCCAACTTAACAACGACCTTGTTTCAATAAAATGGCCAGAGTTCTTTGTGGAACGTTGGCGCTAATATGAATGCAAGACATGATTCATGAGAAGCAGGCAGAATTGTTGACTGTGGTGGGAGTCAACCAAAAAAGGTCAGGATAGATCACGACATTTTATAGCTACCTTCAGAAATGCATATATCTTTTTGGTTAATGGGAGATGCTGTTGGCAAAAATTTGTGATTCTTACTGTTGGGGAAATAGTAGCAATGCGGTTGAGAATAATAAGACAAATGGAAACATTCAAAGTTGGAAGTTCATATTGAAGAAATTGGACCTCAACCCAGAAGTGAGGGTAAAAAATGTCTCCCAATATAAAACCATCTAAGAAGTAAGCCATCAGATAAATTATCTGCTCTGCTTTTTTCTCCCACTTTTAAATCACTAATGTCACTCCTTGAAGATGAAAGCAATTCCGATTGCAAAATCTTATCAACTTTAAACGCTCTTGACTTTTTATTGTAGAACTTTGGTCAACTGTTATTTGGATGCATAATTTGGAGAGCATTAGGTTTTGCTACCTGCCAACGGGCCTAATAGGAGTTGTGAAAAGCCATTTATTGTCCCATAGTTTCATTAGCCATGAATTTTCCACCAACTAGAGTAGTGAATGCTAGACTTGAGGTTTTATCAAATTCTTCATGGAGTCATTCTCAATATAAAGTTGCACTTCTCAGCTGACCCCAGTTTCATGAATTAACATCAAGTTGTAAGTTTTATCAAATTATAAATTGGATCTTCTGAAAAGAAAACTGCACCATGTAGCAGGGCTATTTTGATGTCAAATCAATAGGGAGGGAAGACAAACTAAAAGCTGGTAAAGACATGATACATATGACTTCTCAGCAAGGGACATGTTCAAAAACATAAAATCTAAGATGTGCTAACAGTCTCTCTTAATACCATATTTGCTCTCCCATATGAACTTCTGAATTCATCACAATTTTTTAATCAATGCTACAAGATTGAGTTTCCAGCTTGCAGTGGGCCCTTACTGTTACTGTCATCAAAGGCCACGAGCACTTTCCTTGAATAGATTTTTAATAGCGTAGCAGTCATAACAGTATAACACATTAAATGACAAGCATACTAGACAATGTCTTAAGCATCTCTGACCAGATGACAGTTAACCTCAATGTGCTTAGTCCTCTTATGAAACATAAGGTTTTGGGAAATATAGATTGCAGACTGATTATCACAATGTAAAAGCATAGGTCCAGGCTGTCTAAAACTAAACTCCAGTATTATATTCTTCAACCACATCATCTCACAAGCAGTATGAGCCATAGATCTATGTTCAGCCTCTGCACTACATCGAGATACCACATCTTTTTTCTTACTCCTTCATATCACAAGGTTTCTTCTAATAAAAGTACAATATCCACTAGTAGATTTTCTATCACTCTTATCATCAGTATAACCAAAATCAGAGTACCAAAAATGCGCACACGTTCATGGTTCTTATACAATAGACCTTTTGCTGATGAGCTTTTTACATGTGCCAGAATTCTTACTGCAGCTGTCCAACGAACCACTCTGGATGATGCATGAATATGCTCAACACTCCAACGATAAATGTTATCTCCGGCCTAGTAATAGTGAGACAATTTTTCAATCAATTTTTTATACTTTTTCGGATCAGCAAGAATTTGACTACCACCAAACCACAAGTCCACATTGGCTTCTATTGGAGTCTAACAGGTTGCACCCCAAAAGTTTTGTTTCCAACAGAAGATCCAGAGCATACTTCCTTTGCGAGAGAAGTATCACATGTTTTTAATGCGCTACTTGAATCACCAGAAAATATTTGGGCTTACTCATATCCTTAGTAAAAAAAAAAATTTATGCCTACTCTTTTATTTTCACTAGGCCAGCTGAATCACTCCCAGTCAGTAGAATATCAATGTATACTGTCACAATCACTAAGCCAGATTTAGTACGCCGAATAAAGACAGCAAGGTTCAAAGTCACAGTCTCAGCCGCTGACTCGTCAGGCACTGAGACGCATCGGTCGCAACGTCTCAGATCGGTCTCGGTAATATGCGCAAAATGCTACATAGAAAACTCAAAAATTCTAAAAATAATCACGCCAAATCTTAAAAAAATATAGACATTAATACTTATGTATCACATGTCAAAAACATATCGCCTAACATAAAGAGAAAGCAAAATTACAACATCGTCGATAGAAGCACATCAAAAATGCACGAAAATATAGTAAATTTCTCAAAATAAATTCATAAATACATGTTAAAGTAGTCATTTTCACATTGAATTGAGATGCGACACAAAATCATCATCGAAATTATTCCTGTGATAAGTAGAGAAATCGGTACTAGTACTCGCAGATCTCTCGAGTTGTCGGTCGGAAGTCAAACCCAAACCCTACATATGATGTTTCACGAATCTGATAACCGTGCGAGTAATTATCATGTCCACTCGAATAATCATCACTAGAATTTGGATCTTGTGTGGCATAATAATTTGGATTTGTCGATATAGCACCACCTCGTTGGCTTCCACTAGCACCATAAGTCTCTCCATTAGCACCATTGTTGCCTTCATTATTGTCATCACCCCATCACTGTCATCACCGTCATCATTACCATCATTACCAGCATCATTACTAGAACTAGATGAAACCCTCACATTTTCACCACCACCATCATCATTTGCTTCTCTTATATCTCTACTTTTCTCATTACGACGAATACCTTCAATAAAGAGGAACTTTGAAATGGCTTTTCCAATTTTTTTAACACTCTTCGATCAGAACATGTAAGTTTAAAAATTACTTAAATCAAACAATAAGTCTCAGTCTCTCATATCTATACTTAAATCAAACTAAATTAAATTTAAATCTACTTAAAAACAAGATCTATAAATTAAATTTAAAAAACAAAATTTATTTAAAAACCAGATCTATTAAATTAAAATAATATCTAATTAAATTAAAAACAAGATCTATTTAAATTAAAATAAAATTTAAATCTATATCTTTAAGTTAAATAAATTTTAAATTAAACTAAATTATATCTACTTAATTTAATTTAAATTAACTTTGAATTAAAATAAATAAATATCTACTTTATATTAAACTAAATATCTACTTTATATTATATTATAATATTAAATTAAAATAAATATCTAATTTATATTAAATACATAAAGAGGGGGGAGACAAATAGAGAGATTAAGAGAGAGATTAAGAGAGGGAGGGAGGGAGACTGAGAGAGGGGGAGAGAGATCAGAGTGAGGGAGGGGGAGATTGGAGGGGAAGAGAGATCGGGAGCAGAGAAAAGTACCTGTGACTGAGGGGATTGGTATCGATGAAAATCGAGGCGAAGACGTTGACGGATCGCTTTGCCTGCGAGATCTGGAATCAGAGTAAAAAGGAGACTTCGATGGAGATCGAGGTGGAGGATCTAGATTCTGGAATCGAGGTCAGGCGGAGGAGGATCACTGCAAGATCAAGGTCGGGGTCGTTGTTCGCTGCGAGATATGGAAACTTTGTTTTTTCTTTTAAAACCTGCGAGATCACGGGTGTACAATAATTCTTGACTGACTCGACCTTGTCTCGAACTCGACTCGATCGAATCGGCTGAGTCAATCCGAGTCATTCGTGACTCGGCCGATTCGACCGAGTTGGCCCCGAGTTAGTCAAAAAATCAAAGCAAAGTTGACTCTTCGTCTCGGTCTCGTTGGGGCGCGTGCTGAGTCAGATGCGAATCGGCCGAGTCGGACGAGTCGTCTCCGACTCGACTGATACTTCGAACCCTGAGATAGAATGATATAAATGGCAACGATGAAAACCAATACCTGACATGGTGATATTAAACTTCTCAAATCATGACCTTAGACTCTATTTGAGTCCATATATTGCATTCATGAGACGACATACTTTATCTTTCCTTGAACAATATTACCTTGAAGGTTGCTCCAAATATACGTCCTCATTCAAATCACCATATAAGAAGACATTCTTGATGTCCAATTGGAACAATAACCACAACATATTAGTAGCAATAAAAAACAGAATCCTGGAGTTCAACTGAGCAACTGGTAAGTCTCAAAGTAATCCACGTCATAGGTCTGAGTATAATATTTGACAAGTCTGGCCTTATATCGATCCACTGAACCATCTGGGTGATAATTCAAAGTATAAACCCATTGACAAACCACAACAATATTTTTAGGTACAGAGATCAACTCCCATGTTTCTCGAGAAACAAGAGTATCTATTTCTTCATGCATGGCCTGCTTCCAGGCAGGTACCAATAAAACCTCCTCATAAGACTGGGTATAGATAGAGAAGACAAAGACATGAAAAACTAGCGAAAAGATGAGGTTAGACAATCATAAGAGACAAAATTATAAAGAGGATGATCAGTACATATCGTTTACCTTTTCGAAGAGAAATAGGAACATCAAAGTTATAAGGGGCAAAGACTACAGAGGAGGTGGACCTGCAACTGGAGAGGAGTCATCAAGGGAAGATGGTGTTGATAATTTATCACCGATCAAACAACAGAGAACACTGAGTTGAAGACTCAGCAGCGGAAGCAGAAGCGTAGAAGATCTACCAATAGCAAGCAATCACCACACAAACAAGAAACACAAGATTTAACGTGGTTCGATAATGTGCCTACGTCCACGGGAGGAGAGAAATCTTTATTGAAAACAGAGAAGAAAATATAAGAGTTACAAGGAGATCTCTCTCACAACTCTCAATTGTGAAAAAACAGACTCTTGAATTCTTGACACACCTTTGAAAGACCACCCTCAAAGGGTTTATATAGGCATCTAGGATGATCCTAGTCCAACACGAACTCAAATCAGCACCTCCTCAGAGAAATAAGAAACTCGTATCTAAATCAAAATAGAAGACAAATCCGTATTAGGAAACTGCCAAAATTTGAATTCTTCTCCAATGAATATGAGGACAGATCCGTATTAGAAAACTGCCAGAGCCTAAATTCTTCTCCAATGACTATGAGGCACTCTAAATACTAACAATATCCACCCTAACTCATATTCATTAAGTCCCTCCATAGAATTAGCCTCTACTTCATTTGCCTTCCTTTTTCTCCCTTTTGTGACTTCACATGGCTCCCTCCCAAGAGTCTATTCGTCACTTTACCTTTGGAGAAGCTTGATGAAGTTCAGAGATGCAATGAACTTCTCCACTGAGATGGTCTTCGTTATCATATCTGTTGGATTCTTCTTCGTGCTGATCTTTATCAAATCAATTAGCTTATAATCTACGACTCACTGACGTATCTTGTGATACCTCACATCAATGTACTTCATCCTCTGTGATACATGTGATCCTTAACGAGATGAATCGCACTCTGGTTGTCGCAATGAACCCGAATTGAATCCTATATGATACTAACGTCTCAACCAATTCTCTCAACCACAAAGCTTCCTTCGATGCCTCAACTACAGTCATGTACTCTGCCTCTATCATTAAAAGAGCAATTGTATCTTACAACTCTGCCTTCCAACTAATGATGTACTCAGCTACTGTAAACACATAGCCCGTCATAGATCTTCACTGATCAAAATCTCCTGTATAATCTGCATCAACATAGCATTGTAGTAACCTAAACTTCCCCTTTTCCAATCTCTGAAATATCAAGCCTAGTCTCGCCGTCCCTCGCAAATATCGTAGCACCCACTTTACTGCTTCCTAATGTTACTTTCCTGAATTTGACATGAACCGACTTACTATACTAACTGTATAGGTTAAGTCAGGCCTAGTGCAGAGCATAGCATACATGAGTATCCCACCGCACTAGCATATGGTACTCCAGGCATCTCCTCTTCTGGTGATTATGGATACTGCTTCGAGGATAATTTGAAGTGACCTGCCAAAGGAGTGGTGACTAGTTTCCTTCTGCCATGTTGAATCTCTCTAACACCTTGAGAACATAGTTCTTCTGGGATAACAAAGTCTGCCTGAGCTTCTGTCTAGAGTGATCTCCATACCTAAGATCTTCGTGGCTTCTCTCAAATCCTTCATGTCAAATTCTTTTTGAGCTAAGCTTTAAGCTTCTGAACATGTTTCTTGTTTTTCACAGCAATCAGCATATCATCCACATATAACAGCAAATAAGTCGGATCATCACTCTGTTTAAAATAGAAACAACTATCATACTCACATCGGTTGTATCTGGCCTTGATCATGAAAGAGTCGAACCGTTTGTATCACTGCCTGGGAGACTGCTTAAGTCCATAGAGGGACTTTTAGAAGACACGCCTTGTTTTCTTTACCTTCCTGAATATAACCTTCAGGTTGTTTCATGTAAATCCTCTCCTCTAGCTCACCGTGCAGGAACGTTGTTTTGACATCCATCTACTCCAACTCTAGATCAAACTGAGCAATTATCGCCAATAGCATCCGAATAGTTGTATGCTTGACTACAGGAGAAAAAATCTCATTGTAGTTAATACCCTCCTTCCGAGCATATCTTTTGGCAACTAACATTGCCTTGTACTGCTTATTGTCCTTCTTGCGAAAGACCCATCTGCAACCTATTGCCTTGGAGTCCTTTGTAAGATCAACTAATGTCCACATTTGATTTTTATCGAAAGACTCCATCTCTTGGTCCATAGCTGTAACTCATTTGTTGTGGTCATCTGTCTCAATCGTTTCCCTGTAACTGCCATGCTCTCCTATTTCTATTACTAATGCGAAAGAGACATGATCATCGTCCCAATCATATCTTGTTGGTGGCACCGTAACTCTGACTGACTGCCTCAACGGTCTAGGTTGCTCCTGAGTAATCTCCTGGTTGCTCCATCTGGATCTAAGGAGTCCTCTTCTGACCCTTCAAGCCTTTTAAGGCTTTCTGAGAACTACTTTTTCCTGAGTATCTGCCGAACTGTCTAAAACTCTACCTTACGCTTTATCCTCATCTGTGACTTTTCTCGCAACATTGATTCTTCGTCAAAAATCACATCTCTACTGATAAAGGCGCTCCTTTTCTCGGGATCCCAAAGTCTGAAACTTTTGACTCTTTTGGTGAACCCGATGAAGATACACTTCTTAGACTTGAACTCCAGTTTGTTCCTTTTCTGACTATCAACCAAACTATAAGTCGGGCAACCGAAAATCCATAAGGTTGAATAGTCCACAAATACTCCTTGCCATATCTCCTCTGGGATCTGAAGATCAATAGTTGTTGATGGTGACATGTTTACCAGATAACTCGCATGATTCACCGCCTCTGCCCAAAATCTATCTGACATGTCAAACTGTAATCTGATACTGCGGGCACGCTCTGTAAGTGTCTGATTCATGCGCTCTGCTACTTTATTTTGTTTTGGTCACCCTGAAATATTTAGTTGGTGTTTAATGCTCTTACTTGCTACGTGTCTTTGAATTCTTTGAAGGTATACTCGCCTCCATTGTCGGACCTCAAGATTTCACCTTCCGTTCTGTCTGATTTTCCATCACAGTTTTCCACTCCTTGAACATCTTACTTTCGATTCTATTTCAAGAAGTATACCCAAACTTTTTTGAAAAATCATTATAAAATAACATAGTATCTAGCACCTCCAATGGATGCTATTGGCAAAGGCCCTCACACATTCGTGTGTATAAAATCTAGCAAGCCCTTTGTCACATGCTGCGATGTAGAGAAAGCTACTATACGTTGCCTACACATAATGCAAAATTTACAAAGATCAAGTTTGCAATATTTGATACCTAATAGAGTACTCCTTTTGTGTAGGGTTTGAAGACTTCGCTCACTCATATGTCCAAGACGCATGTGCCAAAGTCTTGTAGTATCCTCCTCTGTTCCTTCTGAAACATCACCAATAAATTTTCTATCAACTTGTACAAGCTTGTTGTCCGTTCTCCTTTGAGAATCGTCATGGAGCTTCTAGTAGCTTTGATTCCTCCATCTGCACCAGAAAACTTGTACCCTCGAGCTTCTAAAGCTCCAACGAGAGAAGATTCTTCTTTAAATCCGGAACGTATTGAACGTTTGTGAGGGGTCGAACCTATCCATTAAACATTCTCGTACGGATGTTGCTAATGCCAACAATCTTACACCGACATCATTTTTCATCAGGACAGAGTCTCTATCATAAGACTTGTAAGTACTAAACCACTCTTTTTTTGGGCACATGTGGTATGTGCACCCCGATTCAGTAACCAAGCATCTGAGTATTTAACTTTTCCTGACTCAGTCGTTAAGACATCACATAAACCCTCATCTGCTTCTTCGACAGCCCCCATTTGATCTGACTTTCCACTGGCACTAACCCCATCAGAATCATTGCCGCCTTACTCTTTAACATCTCCTTGTATTTCATATAATTTTTTTTGATGTGCATGATTTCTTGCAAAAGTAGCAAGAGAAACTGCTAGAAGCCTCTGGATCCCTTTTGGGTCTCCTACTCTTTGATCTTCCCCCTTTGGCCCTTGACAAATAACCCTGAGGCGTCCTCCGTTAGAATCTGTCTTCTTCATCAGCTCATTATTTAGGAGCATCTGCCTGACATCTTCTAACTCTAAATCCTTACTGTACATGATGGTGGTTGCCTAGTTGCCATAACTTGATGGAAGAGAAGAGAGTAACAGAGAGTTTTGTCTTCTTCTAGCTTAACCTCTAGAGCTAATAAGTCGCCTAAAATTCTATTAAAAGTATTGAGATGTAGAATATGTGTACCTTCCTTCATCCGAAGGTTGTATAATTGTTTCTTCATAAAGAGCTTGTTCAACAAACTCTTCGTCATGTATATGCTCTTCAGCCTACACCAAAGACCAGCAGTTATCTCCTCATTCATCATATTATAGAGGACCTCATTTGATAGGCACAATTTGATCGTCGCCTTTGTGCGGAAGTCGATGTCGTTCCAATCATCATCCTCCATCTTCGATGCTTCTTCTCAATACCAAGCAGGGCCTTGTGAGTGCCCTCCTTCACGAGCAATGATGTTACTTGCATTTCCACAACAGGAAGTTAGACTTCCAATCATATTTCTCCACCTCGAACTTGGTTGTCGTGATCGTCTTGCTAGCCATCGCTCTGATATCAATAGTTGATGATCTATTACTGATCAAACAACAGAGAAACACCGAGTTGAAGACTTGACAGCGGAAGAGAAAGTGTAGAAAATCTACCACTAACAAGCAATCACCACACAACCAAGGAACACAAGATTTAATGTGTTGGCAATATGCCTACGTTCACGGAGAGGAGGGGAGAAATCTTTATTAAAAACAGAGAAGAAAATATAAGAGTTACAAGGAAATCTCTGTCACAACTCTCAATGGTGGAAAACAGACTTTCTCTTGAATTCTTGACACACCTTTGAAATGCCACCCCTAAGGAGTTTATATAGGCACCTAAAATGATCCTACTCCAACACGAACTCAAATCAATACCTCCTCAGAGAAACAGGAAACTCGTATTCAAATCAAAACATGAGACAGATCTGTATTAGAAAACTGCCTAAACCTGAATTCTTCTCCAATGAACATGAGGACAATTCTATATTAGAAAATAGTCAGAACCTAAATTATTCTCTAATACATATGAGGCACTTCAAATACTAAAAGATGGGGGGGCAGAAAACCTTTAGACATCGAGTGAACACCTGAGGTGGTTTTGGTGTAGGTTGGTCTACACATTTTGACTGTGACCTTGGCGCAATAGCATCCGAAATAGGCTCTGGTGATGACAAAGGAACAGAAGGTGGGAGAGGAACAGGTGTTAATAAAATACATGGTCTATCTGAAGAGACGTAGAAGTATGGAACAACTTAAAGAATGTAACATCAGCAGATATATAATACTTCATGATAGTCTGAGTCCTCAAATACCCAACAAAGAGACATTTGACAACCCTAGGAGCCAATTTATCTAAATCAAGAGATAAGTCCTAAACAAAACATGTACATCCAAAGACTCAAGGAATAATATGAGAAATACTTTACAGGATAAAGACAAGAGAACGGAACTTTTCCTTGAAGAACAGAAGAAGACATTCTATTGATCAAATGACAAGCACTCAAAACAACATCAGACCACAGATAATTTGGAACATTCGTATGTATCATCATGGTTCTAACAATATCAAGAATATGTCTGTGTTTATTTAAGCAACTCTATTTATGGGAAGTATGTGAATTTAATCTCTCTTTTAACAGATAGCGCCAAGTCATGCGAGAGAAATCAACAAAAAAATAATAAAATACCAAAAACCCTAAACTGAGGATACACGATAAGGACCACAGACAACAGAATGGACTAACTCAAATGCAAAACAATTGTGGTTATTGACTCGACTCTGAACGAAGCACAATGATGTTTACCTAGCTCACAAGACTCATGACCTATAGTAGAAATGAAGGACTCAATAAGAATAACATACTGAAGTTTCTGCAAAGAAGAATGTCCAAGACGCCAATGCCATGGAAGAATAGGATCTGGCTGATCTGCAATCAAGCCAGTAAGTGACACCTTGTCGTCCAAATAATACATGCCTCCTCGCTCATGGCCTAAATCAATCCTCTTCTCAGTCATCAGGTCTTGAAAAACACAGTTAAGGAAAGAAAGTTACTTTACAGTTGTTTTCTTTGGTAAAATGATTGATGGAGAATTAACTGATAGGGAACTGTGTACCATCAGCTATGTTAACAGAAGGAATTTATTTGATAGATGCAAAGAGTCAAACTTAATCTGAATACCCGTCATGTGGGATGAGGCTCCTGAATTTAATATCCAAAGTCTGGATGAAGAGGCAAATATAGGCATCCATACTTGAAGAGGATACATGAGTTACTGAATGGTTGTCGTGAGAGAACTCGAGTTGATGCAGCCTATCATACTCAGCATGTGAAAGTACTGCAGTAGGAGAACCAGAAGAACAAGAAAGAGTGGCTGAAAGAGCATGAATAGTATTATAATGGATAGTAGAGTTAGTATCAACCTGTTATAAAGGCGACCAAATTTCTCTCAGCACTTCTCAGAAATGTGATTATTCCTCTCACAATGTCGCATTGACATGGTCCTTTCTCAAAGCCACTATATCTACCACTATATGAGCCATGTCTCCCTCCAAAGGATCCACCTCCAATATCATGGCAACGACCGCGAACTTTGCCACGTTTAGAGACCATATCAGACTGC
This sequence comes from Agave tequilana, assembly GCA_038442645.1. Classification (NCBI taxonomy): domain Eukaryota; kingdom Viridiplantae; phylum Streptophyta; class Magnoliopsida; order Asparagales; family Asparagaceae; genus Agave; species Agave tequilana. Next base: position 49 of record JAVJIF010033537.1, on the reverse strand, counting down.
TCAATAGTTGGTGCATATGACACATAATCTCCAGTCAACACACATAACT